>RJJA01000269.1:61578-83230 GCA_003724045.1 Lepidurus arcticus | reverse complement strand
TCGTCAACTACAGTCGGTAAAACTAAGTAAAACTAAAGGTCTCCACCCCCCCAATGGAAACCCCCTCGCGACGCCCCTGGTTATAACCATCTTTCCTATAGTACAGGCTTGAGTACAGGCCACAACCTCTCGTTTCTTCTGGAGCATGGTGGCTCAAGATTGTGCCAACAATTACAGAAGTTACATTCCGACAAAATTTCCAGAAAAATGAATAAAAAACTATCCAGAAAAAATACGTTTTCACATAGTGCTGGTGAATTTCGGTGATTTTGATACATTTGAATTTCGGAGCATTATTTGCGTGCATTTGCGATCAACTAGAGGCCTAAGGCCAACACTAGAAAATACACCGATTTCGGTTTTTATTCGTATTGGTTATTTTTTATATTTGTATGAGAAAAACGTTTTATGAAGCGACGAAATGCTATTTTGTCATCCTAGTCCTAACTTAATCACGTAAGTTGTCTAGACGGGACTTTAATTAGACATTAGCTAATGTTGGTCATAGTTAATGAAGTTGTGCCAACATCATTAAATCAGAACCTTCGTTAACAGTTGATTATCATTAGCGTTAATTTTGTTGTTTCTAGACGACTCACTTAAACATGTTTAACTCAGGTAGTCGGAGTTGATTATCATTAAATCGTCCCGTCTAGCCTAGCCTAGGAAGGTCGTCCAGCGATCCGCAACAAACCATATCAACCTTATTTCGCCCCAGGCGAGGCATTTTAGGTTATGTTACGTTAGGATAGGTTAAGTTAGATTAGGTTGGTTAGGCTAGCCTGAACCCGCTTTTGCGCGAGTTGCTGTTTTTAAATGTAAACAGAAAGGGTCAGGCTAGTGGGAATAGGTCGCGGGAATTGCTCATGCAGGGTCATTTGGCGTTTAATTGTTTCCCAATCGCATTTCGCATTTTATCCACACCCTAGTGTAGTGTGACGCTCCGCCATTGTTTATTTCTTCTCGATGACAAGTGGCTTGATTTGGCGCCGGGTGGTAATATTTTTTGATTTTGGAACCTTTTACCGTGTGCCATAGAGAAGGCCTTTTGTAACAATAAAAGTAAGACTTCCTTATATACCTTAATATAATTTACATATACTAAAGCAAGCTTCGCAGGTTTGCCAACCATGAGTATAGCGAAGCACAAACCTCGGTGTTTCATCGACGTCGAAATTGGGGGAGTTAGTGTGGGACGGGTAATCTTTGAACTGTATGCTGACAAATGCCCTAAAACAGCAGAAAACTTCCGCACTCTATGTACAGGGGAAGGTGGCATTGGCAAAGTAAATTGATTCATGATTCTCAAGATTTTATTAAATGTTAACTTCACATGTATGTTTTATTGTTTAGAAAACTGGGAAACCTTTGCATTACAAAGGCACTGTATTCCACCGGGTAGTTAAAGATTTTATGGTCCAATCAGGCGACTTTAGTAACAACAATGGCACTGGCGGAGAATCCATCTATGGACCGACATTTCCAGGTTAAAAATTTGATATATTCCTCAAAATGATGGTATACTAATGAAATCAATTCCTTTGTTTTAGATGAGAACCTGGAAATGAAGCACGAAGTGCCTTACCTGCTATCTATGGCCAACAGGGGCCCCAATACCAACAGTTCTCAGTTTTTTATGTAAGTCGTTTTTCCCTTAACAAATGATTTGGGGTTAATTTGCTCTAGTATATTCCACCCGTGAGTGAAGTCTTCTTAAAGTTTAGCACACCACTCTTCTGTTGGCGTGTGTTAATTTCTTGACATGTGACACCAATTGTTGCAGTGCTTTAAGTCTTCTTTGATAATGCCCTTCCCTTCATGTCATTTGCTGTTTTTAGCACAACACAGCCAGCACAGCATTTGGACGGGTAAAACATTACTTTTTTATGCATTTTCCTGTTATTAACCACTCTTACCTGCAGAATACACGTTGTATTTGGTCATGTGATCAGTGGCCAAGGCGTTGTCAAACAAATAGAAGGCCTGCCCGTGGATCGTATGAGCCGACCATTGCAAGACGCTCGAATTGCCAATTGCGGGGAATTGGTACCTAAAACCAAGCCCAAAGGTACTTGTTCCCATCCTTAGCTTTTCAAACGTCAAACGTTTACATCTTAGAAGAGAAGAAAAAGGAGCAAGATTCTTCTTCTTCGTCTTCAGAGGAGGAGAAAGAGGAAAAGAAGAAGAAGAAAAAGAAACAAAAGAAAAAGTCCAAGAGTGACAAGTAAAATTCCAGAGAATGCTCGTTATGTTGTTGATACTGAGAAACGTGTCCATGTTAGGGAAAGCGATATGGAAGAAGGGGAGCTGAAAGAACCCGAATTGCCGTTGCATCCGCTCGCCACGGTCACTCACATGAAAGAAGACGAGATTCCTGATGTGCCCAAGAATAAATTTTTGGATCGAGGGGGTGGGGACAAGGACAAAGATAAAGATCACGAAAACAATCGGGATAAGCGTAGAGGAAATTATGACGCTCGCGACAGATGGAACGGAAACAACCGTAACGGAAGGGATCGTATGAAAAACTCCACCACCAAAAGTGGACGTAAAATCAAAGGCAGAGGATCGTTGGTACTAATATTTTTAATTTTAATTAATGTTCTTAAAAATAATATTGTCAACTTTTAATTAATATTCTTTTAAAAAAATCTCATTTCTAGCGGTATCGTACGCCATCTCGGTCGCGTTCGCGCAGTCGCACACCCCCGCATTGGCGCCAAGAACAGAAGCGAACCATTTCCTTGAAGGAGTACGAGGTGGGGCAAGTTATCTACCGTATTTTGTAGATAACCGTATTTTATAGATACCGTATTCTGTTTCACTATTTAACTTGGAAATTTCTGCAGGAAAAAGAGAAAGATAAGCGGGAACATGAAGAGGAATTGCGTCGCAGGGAAGAAGAGCGGAAGAAGCGTCATGAGGAGAGGGAACGCAAAGAAAAGGAAGCCATTTTAGAGAGAGAGTTGAAGGAGATGGAACGTCAGCTCAATATGGGACCATCGTAAGGCGTTTAATTTTTTATTTATATAATATTTACATTATTTATGTAATATTTAAAGTGACGTATAGATTTTATTTTCATGACAATTTACGTTTGTGTAATATCGTTTTTTAAATTTTTTATAATTTTAAGCAATTTTGCATGTATTTCGTGCTAGGTTGACTAAGGTCAAGACTAAAGAGTCTGACGAAGCCAGTCCCCAAACGCGATCGCCTGAATTGCAGCCTCCTGGCGTAAATATGGACATGGACGACTTGGACTACGAGGCTATGGAAACCACCGAAAATGTTGAAGAAGAACTTAAAGCGAATCAACTGGAAGAAGCTGCTGGGCTGCCTCTTTCTGCTGATAAACGTGCGAGTAAGGCCGCTAATGGCCACGAATCAGATAGCTCAGGCCAAGCTTTGGATTCCGAGGCCTTGGAAGACCTGCGATGCAAGGATAAAGCGCGTTCCAAGTTGCCCAGTCCAGAGAGCGAAGACATTCGCCAGCGTTTCCACAGTCGGGAGGAAGCGGGCGTAGCCCGCGGCGCAGTGAAGCAGCCCGTCACGGGCAATAGCAAAGTACCAGCTGATTTTGATTCCCGTTCCCCGTCCCGTTCTAAAACCCCTCTTTATGCTCACTTGCTCGAAAAGGAGACCCCTGAAGGCAAAGTCCCACCGACTGTGGCTGGAGCTGGTGCGGTGCACCATGCACACCCGAAAACCCGAGTGGAAGAGGAACCCGTTGAGACGATCCCGCTACTGATTAACAGGAAAGAGGCCCATGTCGACGTGAGGAAGAGCAAATCGCCCGATCGAGCCGCTCGCAACCGGAGTGCCAGCAAGGACAAGGATAAGGATAACAACAAAGACAGGGACGTTAAACGATCCAGACGCTCTAATTCGCGCGAAAGGGACCATCACCAGCATCGAGTTGGGAACCGCGATCATCGTGATCAGGGAACGAGGGACCGGCGTGACCGTGGCGATCGCCGACGTAAATCGCGTTCACGCAGTCGCAACCGATCCAGGCGTCATTAAAGAAACATTTTTTGGGGACATGCAAAATTTCAATCTTGTTTTTGGGGCGAATCCCATATAATTCCGACGTCCACAAATCTGTTTGAAGAGAAAAGGAAGGCCATAGAAGTTTTGTTTTTCCCGTTTTCAAGCCTCATATGGGAGTGTAACGAGTGAAGATGAAAATACAAGTTAGCATAGCATTCTCTTCGTACAGCGTTTTAAGTTTTTCTATATATTTACAAAAGGAAGAATTAACATGTTCCTTTACTCTTTAAACTCTTTTAACTAGACTCCTTTTCTCCTTTCGGCTTTGTGGTTTCTTGCATTAATTCGTAGAGCTGGCTAATTTGTTCAGCTCGAAATGCTTCAAGTTCTTGCTCAGTTAATGGTTTTCCAAGCGACCCTTGACCTTGCATAATTCCCTTGAGGCCTAGTTGTTTGGCCAATGTAATAGCGTAGTTCTAAGAAAAAAATCGCATGGATTATCTTAATTTACTAACGGCCAATCTTAAAAAGAACCTTACCGCCCACTCATGCACGAAGACGTTGGCCTCTTCAGGTCGGCATTTCTTATGGCGCCGAAATTCTTCTTTTAAATAAGCGTCTCCGATAGCTTTGACTTCTAAAGGCAAACCAAAATGCAATTTGAGGCAAGTTTTGTACAATAACCGCACCCGTTGCGCGTGATTCATTGCTGTGTTCATTGTACCTTCCTCACTAATTGGAACCAAGAAAACCCCTCAAATATGCGTACTTTTTGGTCCTTTAATATATTTGGTGTTGTATAACACAAAAACCTATGACAAAAACAAGCAAATCAACACCATCTGCCGGCTGTGGAAGAAAACAATCCCCAATTGTGACAACCGGAGTACAGTGTTGAATGACTGGTTCGTCCCACTCGTTCGCGAAAAGTTAATTTGTTATTTTACGTTTCTCCTGACAACGTGACTACGCAAATATATTCAACCTTGACAATGTGCGAACGATTTGGACTGTCATATGTATCATCTCGCCAAGTTCCGAAATTTCCGTCCCCTCCTTTTACGATGTGGTAAGACAAAACCCAGCGCATGCGCTCAGGTAAAGAAAACTATCCTATTATATCACAAGAACGGAAACCACGTTTATATTCTTCACCCTGGCCACAGCATCGAACCCCAAATATACACATGACGCGTGCCCCGTCCCAGGAAAGACAGTTTCGGATGGATCCTTTCCAAACGCACAGCGTCAAAAAGCTCCGTTTAGTCATGGATACGGTCTTGTAAAGAATAACGCTGTGTCAAACCCGCCAAGTTAAGGGTTCCATCCATTCTCGTTCGTCATCACCGCTATAGCTTTGCCACCTCGAAAAGGCACGCTCCTTCAATGTTTATTCGAAGCAATAACGGATCCCATCACCAGTCCAGTAGCGAAGTGAATATTGCCTTGGTGGGTGCATTAGGCAGCGGGAAATCAGGTAAAATATTCCCCGAGTTGGTTTCAATACGCTTTGTTAGGGTATTTTTGGGTACGGACCGAAGAAATGTGCCCTTGACTTTGCGTTGGCAGATTTTCCGAGGGTGACGGCTGGAGAAACCCGTACAAGAGACGGGGCTCATTAGCTCGACGAGCGACGGGTTTCCGTTTTGTTTACCGCTTGTCCGTCAAGAGTTATCCCACACGCCATCACCGCTTATTTGTATCGTGGTTTTCCGTGGACTCTAAGAGCCCATAGAGTTGTTGAAAAATGCGTTGCTTATTAGATCGTTCAGATCTGTTTATCTTTTCTTCTTTTTTGCTAGCGCTAACCGTCAAGTACATCACCCGACGCTTCATCAATGAATATGACCCGGATTTAGGTAAAAAGAGAGAAAAACCATAAGATTTGATTACTGTTATTATTATTTTTGTTTCGTGGCGGATTTCTAGAAGATACTTACAATAAACACGAAGTTGTTGACAACCAGGGTGTTTTGGTGCGGATCATGGACACATGTGATAAGGTAGCATAAATGACGAAAATAAAATAATTCCTAATATTGACAGAAATATTGAAGTTTAATTAAAGAAATTTTTAATTAATTAAGAGTACGCCCAAAACCAATGAGAAGTTGTGATACAAGTAGAAATCAACTGAATATACGCTTTAATTTTCAATTGAATTAATCTTATAATTTAATTGGGGTTAGGTAATTGGATTTAATTTATATATTCTTGCAAAGTGAAAATGACAATTGTTTTGGGGAAATTTCAACTTGACACTAGTTTTAAATACAGGAAGGCAAAGACCCAGAACGCTATTTAAAATGGGCCGATGGATTCCTTGTGGTGTTTAGCGTTACGGATCGTAGCGGATTCCAAACTGCTCAGCGTTATTTGGAAGGCATTAGCCAGCATTTGCGGTTAACTACAACTTACGACGCGCCACTTATTTTAGTTGGCAATAAAGCGGACCTGGAGAGATACAGGTATTTATATGTCTCACCACTTGAGCTCATAACTTATTCCCTTTTGCCTCTGACGAGATTTACTAAGGCAGGGGTGCTGGAATTCCAATTCCCCAAAGAAATATGAGGCATTAAGAAACTCGTTGCTTCATATGTGGGTAACGGTGTACCCTGACAAGTTTATTTATACTTCTCGTATGTACACA
This sequence comes from Lepidurus arcticus, assembly GCA_003724045.1. Classification (NCBI taxonomy): domain Eukaryota; kingdom Metazoa; phylum Arthropoda; class Branchiopoda; order Notostraca; family Triopsidae; genus Lepidurus; species Lepidurus arcticus. Next base: position 76,584 of record RJJA01000269.1, on the reverse strand, counting down.
GGCAAGTCAGCACGGAGGAAGGGAAAGCGTTGGCTAATCTCTACGAAGCAACGTTTTTCGAAACCACCGCTGCGGAGGAGTATACGCCTGTTGAGCGTGTTTTCCGAGAAGCCATCCGGGAGATTATCCGCGAGCAAGAACGTTTTATGCCGCTGCGCCACGCCCTGGTATACATCGCGTCGTCGGCGCCTTCGTCCGTAACTGGAGAAGAACGCGATCGAGAAAGCAAGTCCGCGGGGAATCTGCTGGCCGTTGCCAGCGGTTCAGGTGCGGAAATATCTATTCGTTTTTTTCTGCCTACTTTTTATTTATCTGTTTGACGCTGTCGGCTACTGTTTTTATTCGTTCCATAGCTGCCGATCGCGCAAGACGATTGCGCTCACCCGCAAAAAGCGCAGCGTCAGCTTTAACCACGCCCTCCGCCGTTTCCCCGCCACGAAAGGACCCGCATGCGCGAGAAGCCAATTCGAGATTCTCTTTCCTCAAGGGCAAAAGTCTTAAAGGAATCTTTCAGTCTTAACCCCTACTATTTGTAATTGAAGAATGAAAGAACATGTTTTGGTATTGTGAAGGATTTATTTTACATTGTCTAAGATTTATTTTATGACTGTAATAGTGTTGTATATTAATACAATGGAAGTAGTTTTCTTTTACATCCTTAATGCTTAATGCGTATGACGTAGGATTTTAAAGTAAAGGATCATTCCCGGTTTGAGCTGCAAAAATCTTACTCGCTTTATCTTCGGACTTTCTAAAACGAATTTGGCGCTTTACAATGCTTGCGCAGCACTGGCTTGCACTTTAGGGTTCAAATCGTAAAAGCTTGGTAGCCCTTCAAGCTGTGTTGTAAGCTTTGGCAGGCTTGCTTTCGCTTTCGTGTTCCGGTGAAGGATACTGTTTCCTAAATTCAGGGTGTAAGGACGTATTGGCGGAGTATGGCGCTCTGTAAATTAATTTGTGCGGTAAAACCTGCGTATCTTGGTTCATTTTACGGTAGTTTTTGTGTACGAGCCCCGGCCGTCACTCTGGGAAAGTTTGATTCTCGGGAAGCTTTAGCATGTGGTGTTTTCGGACTCGAAGTTCGTGTCCACTTGTTTCCCCAGTTTCCGGGCTCTAGACGCCATTTCTCTACTTCTTTGCAAAGAACCAAGCGAGAAGACCGTAAAGAAATGCTAGCCTCGCTACCCCGGGCGGACGAAGGCACCGAGGGTGAGAAACACGTGGATATTGACACCATCGTTCATGGGTATGCATAGTTTCTTCTTAAGCCACTAAAACCAATCTTTTCCGTACTTTGGCCGTGTATTTCGCTTCAGTTTTTTTTTCGTACTCCTCACGCTGGTCTAAATGCGCCCCGTGTCCCTGAAGGCGCCAGAGAAAACCCGTCGACCCTTACGTTTAAAGAACGGCGACACAATTCGCAGTTTCCTTTGCGTTTTTTAAATTCAGATCTTCCTCTAGTCTTACCTTACCATCTCTTTATCAAGTATTTGTGACACAAGCTTGCTACTTCTAGTTTGTTCCTCGTCGGGCGTAAACTCATCCATTGTTAACCATTAGTTTGAAGAAATCGGGATTCGACATGCGTTAACATAGCTGTCCTCCTGAAATTTGAAGCTGTCCTCTTGAAATATGAACCTTTCAACTTCGCACCTTGAAATTAAATTTTAATCAACGAGTAAATTTTGGCATTGACGTTTCTTGATTTTGTATTGAATTTAGCTAGGCAAGTTATGTTGGTTACATGAATTTAATTTCGGTTGTTATCTTAGGCAACAGGACGTTTTTCCCGATGAACACACGCCCAATAAGCTCATCAACGGAGTCCGGTTTGCCGATATTCCCATTTGTCACATCAAGGCCACGCCTAACAATACCATTATTGCCATGACCTCTGCAGCAGGTTAGTTTTGATACATAGCCGCGAGCGACTTCGTCTCCAACTCGAAATGTACTGATGGATTCTCCTCTGCAGGCGAAATAAACTTATTGCGCTCCTGTGGGATGGAAGGCTTTAGAAACACCCGGAAAGGCACCAATATTGCAGCTCAAGCCACAGCCATCAGCTTTAGCATGGTATAACTGCACTATCTCGTACCTGGCATCTTCAATTGATGGCTTTTTCTACAGAAAGCTGCAGACAAAGGCTTCAACGACGTCCGCGTCAAAGTCCAAGGCCTGGGACCTGGAAGAATGGTAATAGTTTATGCTTTCACTTCGTTTTTGCACTTTCTATCGCTTAATTAACCCACTTTCTATGCTATAGGTTTTAGCCTCTAACTGTTTAGTACCTTTAAACTTATTTCAAAACCCCTAATTTTAGTTTAACACTTCTAATGGACCGTAAGTGTACATAAAGTGGTCAATTTTGGTCCCTTTGTGCAGTTTCTTTTTGTATAATTTTTCTTTTTGGGTATTCGGCGTCATGTGTTTAATGTGAAGAGGTCAAGGCCACTTTGTATGCATAATTTTTAAGTGATTGTTATTGTGAAAGTGATTTATTAATGTTTTTATTCTCACTCATATCTTTGCAGTCAGCTATCAAAGGGTTGACGATGGGCGGTCTCAATGTCGTCTCAATTACGGATTCCACGCCTGTCTCGTGGGAAGTCACTCCGCGCCCCAAGAAGCAGCGCAAGTTGTAGAAACTTAACACCACGCCTTCTTTGCTTCACGAAAGGGACCTGCCTCCGTAAGTGGAACTACACAAATCCCCTGCATATTTTTGCAATCGTAGTGTGCATGAGCCTTTGCTAGAGTAGCAGTTTGTGCTAGTCTTATCCTTATGCAAAACATCGCTCTGAAGATCTGCATTCATTTACATGCAAGGTCGTGTTAATTGTAATGCGTGTATTCCAAGAATACAACTATTTTAGGTGCCATTGTTACAGAATGGCGTCAGCACTAAAACTCCAAACTAGTATTGTTTCAAGTTTAATTAGGTATTTTTTAGGAATTCTGTTGTTTGGCAGATTTCAGTCTATTGTTATTCTTTGAGCAAGCGGGACTTGTCTGATGTGTTTCTGGTTTGTTTCAAGTAAAGTTACATTAGGTTTCACTTCATTCTCTGATTTAACTGGATTATTATGTTGCTTTCTGATTTTAAATAGAATTATAAAGTCAGTATTTAGGGGAAAAAAATAAAGTTTGTATGCCAAGAGTTAATTTTTTGGGAAAAAATTGTGCGGATTGGAGTAGCAGTTGCTTATTTGAATGTGGCGCTTCCGTGCAAAGCGGAAGACTAGCCCAAAACGCCCATAGAAGACTCATTCTCCTGGTTTCGGGCATTTGCTCAGTTCAAAATGGCGTCACCGAGGCAAAGTTGAGAAAGACGCTCAAATTTTCTTCGACTTACATTATCCCATCAAGGACCGCCCCCTGGCCTAAACACGTGTTTGACAGCGGAGACTTGTTTCCATATTTAGTTACCATTAATTAAGAGGCTTAATTGAGCAAAATTGTTGGGAAAAGTGGGGAATTTCCTTTGTGTAACGGACCAGGCAACTCAGGTCAGTGGAGCTTCAGCTGTAGACAGCGTAGAGCGTTCCCAAAATGGCGGACGCTCAAGCATCTCAGGCGTGGTTCGGGCAACCCTCGCTTTGAAATTCATTATTGGGTGTTACAATCAAGCGTGGATTTATTTAAACTGCTGCAAATTGTGGAACTGTTTGTCTGGATTACTGTCAAAGTGTTTAAAATTGCGATTTTCTTCATACTAAAGGACGGAAAATGGCTCAGGTAAGCGAACGTTTTTTACAGCTGGTGCTTTCACTTGTGGAGCTTGGAAAACAACTATTATGGTTTCATTTCCTTTTCTTTTTTGTGGATTTGTGTTCGTGAGGTAGTTAACTGCCTTGCCCATGGTGCTGGATTTTTTTTCTTGAATTTTCTATGCTTGTTATTTTCGAGAATTTTCATCAACATCTTCATCAACGAATTGAGGTTCGAAGAAGGTTAAAAATTAAATAGGAAAATATAGAAAATTGGAGTACGGCTTGACTAATGTGGTGGGTTGATTACTTCATCTTAGAGTTGCCTAATCGCGAAATTCGCTAAGGAATTAGAGAATAAACTGCTTCAGCACAAATAGCTCGACTGGTTTGTTTACATGTTTCTATTAAAATTTAGAAAAATAAGGAAATAGTGGGCCACGCTATTCTTGGGCTCTTTGTATCGTCCTTTCTCTAAACTTGCCAGCCTACTAACTTTGACGGCGTTTTGGGACTGACGCCTTTTAGCAAATTTGACTTGAAAGTTGAGCCTGTGCACGTGCTTTATGTTTACGTTACACAGCTGAACAAAATAAGCTTCACAAGTTGGGATATAAAGAATCTCGTGATCCAAAATATCCTCGGTCTTCGTCCACGCTGATGAACACCACGAATTTTGTAAAAGACAAGATATGGTGTCCCAACAATTCAAATACACGAAATTTTCACGTTTTTTTATGATATGAAATTATTATTGACAGGATTCGGACGAAGACTCGCATGGAGATAAAGGCTCCGAATCAGGCAACGAATCATCGTCATCCAGTTCCAGCAGGTGAGAATAAAAGTCCCCGTAATATTTTTAGCTTCCCTTTTCATTAAAAAAAAATCTGAATACATAAAACTATTGTCTCATACGTCTATTATTTATACCAGTGATTCCAGTTCTAGTTCTGATAACTCATCAAGGGTAAAAGTCGATTCGGACCATGGGTCAGCCGACGAAAATGCACGGTTTCAAGAAGAGAGTCCTCCACGAAGTTCAGGAATAAAAAAGAACCACGTAAATGATATAAAGAAGGTGGGTTTTGACTTTATCGGCTTCAATTTGCATTGGTTTCAGCTGCAACCTGTTTCTTTACAACCCTAGTGTTGGGATGAAGATCCGGATATCTATGGCGTACGACGATCCAATCGAGCGAAGGAAACCAAAGTGTCAGTCAAACAGTATGAAATTTCGGGAGAAAAGATAAAGTTTATTCTTTTTGCCGTGTAGGACTGCTCCAAATTTGTCAGAAGATAGTTATGATAGTGCGACAGACAAAGAAGACATTCCCAAACGTCGAGTACCTCCCAAAAAAGTCCACAGAGCCCCGCCTCCAAAACGCTCTCAAGCTCAAGCTAGTAAATCCAAGTACAGTCATTATTCGGATGAATCTAGTGACGGCGAAGGCGACAGTCACGCCAAAAGGTAATTTGCATTAACAATTTTTCAGGAAAGTTGTATTCAGTTAATAAGAAATAAGAAGAAGAAGAATTGTGTAAGAAATGTGAGCCATTTAAACAAGAAAATTACATGGTCGGACTACGTTTAGGTTGGGGCATAGGCGTGCTGCTGCTGTTAGTTATAAGGAGGACAGTGCAGATGAAACGGCGTCGGATGACTTGGTCGACGTGGATGTGAACCTACCTCCAGTAGTCGAAGAAGAAGATAATGCAGAGACCATTGAAAAACTCATGGAGTACCGGATCGGCAAGAAAGGAGGTACAATAAAAGTCGTTCTTGTGGAAACTACTCTTTTTAATTTACTATTGTAAACTAATTTCTTATAGAAACTAACATTTTTTGATGAAATAATCAAATTAATGAAATTATTGAATGGTATAGCTACTGGTTCCTGCACGACGATTTACGCGGTGGAAGAAAATGGGGATCCAAACGAAGGCTTCGATCCACAAGATGATCCTGAGAATGCAGAGCCCCAGTTTTTGGTGAAATGGAAAGGATGGTCTCATATACATAATACATGGGAATCTGAGCCCAATCTCAGGGAAATGAAGGTAATCGCTCAAAGAAAATTTAGTTAAAAACCTCTTGTTTAAATATAATATTTCTTGATTCTCATTTAAGCTTCAAACAGCTTGTCTTTAAAGCTAAAACTAAAGCTAAACACAGCTTTATTTGATTTAAGCTTTTAACACAACTCTATTTACGTTTTGACTCGAGAGTCAGTCGAAATTTTTAGTATATATTGAGTGTTAAGAGTAAACATTCCAAGAAATACGTTTTAATAACCAGTATTTTTTACAAGTATAAAAGTTTTAATTATCTTTCTACTTCATGTCAAGCAAAGTCGAGCTTGGCTTCAGGTATGTTTCTACTTCGCAATCTTTGGTATTTGAGTCAGTCAGTGAAAGATTTAGTATATCGAGTTTAAAGAGTAAAAGGTCTAAGATAAATTGAAATAAAAAGTATTTCTCACAAGTACACAAGTTGTAGTTATTTTTTTTTTACTGTAGGTAAAAGGGTTGAAGAAGTTGGAGAACTTTTTGAAGAAGGAAGACGATATCCGGATATGGAAATCTCGGGCCACGCCTGAAGACGTCGAATTTTACGAGTGTCAATTGGAATTGCAGCAAGAATTGATGGCGAGTTATTTGCGTGTAGAGCGCATCATATCTATGAACCCCAAGCCAGACAGCGCTTACCCGGATTATTTAGTCAAATGGGAGAGTTTACCTTACGCCGAAGGTACCTGGGAGGATGGCGGGCTTATTATCAAGAAGTATGCCCAGCAAATCAAGGAATTCGAGGATCGAGAAGCTTCAAAGCGAACGCCTTCCAAATTGTGCAAAGCCTTAAAATACCGCCCTAAATTTGTGCCCATGAAAACTCAACCAGAATATCTTGGCAGTGAAATTGTAATGTTTTGATTTATTTAAGATTTTTCTCAGTTTCATTTCCTTTTTTCCCCCGTTATTAGTTGCAATTAAGGGACTACCAGCTTGATGGATTGAATTGGTTAGTCCATTCCTGGTGTAAAGAAAATTCAGTGATTCTGGCAGACGAAATGGGATTGGGAAAAACCATTCAGGTAAATTCAATAAATATCCAATTTAATAATAATTCAAATAAATTAAATTTATAGACCATAAGCTTCCTTTACTACCTCTTCAATGCGCAGCAGTTGTACGGCCCATTTCTGGTGGTGGTGCCTTTGTCGACATTAAATGCCTGGCAAAAGGAGTTTTCGATCTGGGGCCCGGATTTGAATGTAGTCACGTATATTGGCGATGGAGACTCCAGAGAACTTGTAATTTTCCTTTAACTAATGGTTTCCTGAGACATGTTTGTATAATTTTTTTTCGTTTAATGACTTCAGGTACGACAATACGAGTGGTGTCACCCCGGCAACAAACGGCTAAAGCTGAACGTGGTTTTGACCACGTACGAAATCCTGCTCAAGGACAAAGGCTTTCTTGGTACCGTGAGCTGGGCGTGCTTGATGGTGGACGAAGCACATCGCTTGAAAAACGATGATTCCTTGCTGTACAAGTCCCTCAAGGAATTCGACACTAATCATAGGTTGCTTATCACGGGAACACCGTTGCAGAACAGTCTGAAAGAACTCTGGAGTCTTTTACACTTTATTATGCCTAGCAAGTAATAAAACAAGTCGTTCTAGTTTTAAAAATGTTATAAATATTCTTCTATTCATGTTAGATTCGATAATTGGGAAGTGTTCGAGGCCGAACATGACAATGCAGCCAATAAGGGCTACACCAAGTTGCATAAACAGCTGGAGCCTTTTATTCTCAGACGTGTGAAGAAGGATGTGGAAAAATCTCTGCCTTCCAAGGTAATTTGCCTTTTTTTCCTTCTCTTTTTTTATAGAAATGATCACTTATCGATTAATAAATTTTCTTAGGTGGAACAAATTTTACGCGTAGAGATGACGTCACTACAGAAGCAGTACTATAAATGGATTTTAACGAAAAACTATACGGCGTTGCGCAAAGGGGCCAAAGGATCAGTTTCTTCCTTCGTCAATGTCGTCATGGAGTTGAAAAAGTGCTGTAACCACGCCTACTTGACCAAACCCTCCGAAAATGAGCATCGCTTGGCTTCAGACGAGAAGTTACAAGTAATTTTTTTTAGTCGTTGAGGGGAAATTAATTTACGTTTAATGATTTGTCCCTGTAGCAATTGATTCGTGGGTCAGGCAAGTTGCTCCTGTTGGACAAGTTGCTGATCCGGTTACGGGAAACCGGCCATCGTGTGCTCATTTTTTCCCAAATGGTCCGAATGTTGGATTTGCTGGCAGAGTACTTGCAGCTAAGGCGTTTTCCCTTCCAGCGATTAGATGGGGGCATCAAAGGCGAATTAAGAAAAAAAGCCCTGGAACATTTTAATGCCGAAGGCTCTGTGGTAAGGATACTGTACCAATTATTAACGACAAAATTTGATTATTTCCAATTTTTGTGAAGGACTTTTGTTTCCTATTGTCCACACGAGCTGGAGGATTGGGTATCAACTTGGCTACTGCAGATACCGTTATTATCTTCGACTCGGATTGGAATCCGCAAAACGATCTGCAAGCCCAAGCTCGCGCCCATCGAATTGGACAGAAGAATCAAGTCAATATCTACCGTTTGGTGACGAAAGGCTCCGTCGAGGAGGATATCGTGGAACGAGCGAAACGCAAAATGGTGTTGGACCATTTAGTCATTCAGCGGATGGACACTACCGGGCGGACGGTGCTAGATCGCAAGAGTACTGGAACGACCAACGCGAATCCGTTTAACAAGGATGAACTGAACGCGATTCTTAAATTCGGAGCTGAAGAGCTCTTCAAAGACGATGAGGATGGGGAGGAAGAGCCGGTCTGTGATATTGATGAGATTTTGAGAAGAGCTGAGACGAGAGATGAAGCCCCGCCCATGGTTGGCGACGAGCTTTTGTCAGCGTTTAAAGTAGCCAGCTTTGCGGCCTTTGATGAAGAAGATCCTTTGCCCACTGTCGGCAGCAAGAAAGACAAAGGCCGAGAAGATGACAAGGCCTGGGTAATTCCTCTTTGGAGCTTATATGAGAGGGTAAAAGGGACTAAGTCTGTTTTTTAGGAAAATATTATCCCTGACAACGTCCGCAAAACCATTGAAGATGCAGAAAAAGCTCAGGAAATGGCGGATCTATATCTACCGCCCAGGAACAGGCGTGGAGGCCTGGTGGCAAGCCGAGGACGTTCAGATTCGGAAGGTAGACTTTTAGATTTTAGACAGTTGGCTTATTTTAGATTTTGTTTTTAAAGAATAATTTAATACTATTATTTTTCCGTCATTCAGTAATATTAATTTTGGAGGCATTTTTAAGTATACGGAGCATTCTAATCACTTTTTGTATTTTGTTTAGCGGATAATAAGAAGGTTAAAGCAGAAGCGAGTGATGGAGAAGGCAGCTACAATGATGACGACAGTGACGAGGAAGATAAACCACGGAAGCGAGGGCGACCGCGTCTCAACGCTCGTGAGAACATCAAGGGTTTCACGGATACGGAGATTCGGCGCTTTTTAAAGAGTTTACGCAAGTTCCCGAATCCGCTGGAGCGATTGGACATTCTGGCAGCTGACGCCGACTTGGCGGATAAATCCCACTCCGATATGCAGCGTTTGACCGAACTGGTGATCCAGCGTTGCAATGAAGCTTACGCCAACCGAGGGAAAGACAGCAAAGACGGGCCCGAACCCAGCGAAGAGAGCAACATGTCAGCTGCGATGGCTGGAGCACGGAAAAAGCGGGAAAGAGGGCCGTCTTTCAAAGTTTCCAACGTGTCCGTCAATTCAAAAACTTTGTCCTCGGCCCTGACCGAATTAGTGCCTTTGGCAACCGTTATGCCTTCCAGTGCTGAAGAGCGAAAGAAATGGCTCCTTACTGCCAAGTAATTTATTTTTAATTTTTTTACATTTGAAACTCGTGCATTATTTTTGTAGAGTCCGTGATCCAAACTGGGATATGGAGTGGACCGTCGAGGACGACTCGCGTTTACTGAGAGGAATTTATGAGCATGGAATGGGTGCTTGGGAAGCCATTAAAATGGATCCTGTTCTGCACCTGAGTGACAAGATTCTCCCCGACGGTTCGGATGCGAAGCCTCAAGCCAAGCACGTTTCAGCTCGGGTGGACTACCTCCTGAAGGTCTTGAAGCGTCAAGTTGAACTGGAGCAAGGCATGCTCAAGCCCAAGAAACGCGGGCGTAAGCCTAAAGAAGGCAAAGAACCGAAAGTGAAGCCTCCGAAAGCGCCCATTGTGCCTGACGCAGAAGATATCACTTCGGGCGAAGAGGTGGCTAGCACGCCGGCTCCGGCCAAGAAACGGGTTGTGGAGGAAGAAGTCAAACCGCTGCCGACCGAAGAAGACGAGAAGAGTGACCATGTTGAGGAAAAGAAGGAACGCAAGAAAAAGAAAAAAGTGGAGCAAGGACCCATGCATTTCACAGCTACCAGCGAGCCTCGGGCGGTGGAAATTATTGGCGACTTGGAACCGTCGGTTTTTAACGAGGTAATGATAATTCATAGATTTGTTGATAACGCAATTCTAGTGGTTTGTTTATTATTGAAGTGCAAGGAGAAAATGCGGCCTGTAAAGAAAGCTTTGAAGGCTTTGGATAATCCCGATCAAACGTTACCCGAAAACGAACAAATCCAGCACACAAGGCAATGTTTGCTTCAAATTGGCGAGCATATTGACAAATGCTTGACCGCTATTGTTGATGCTGAGCGGGCCAAAGAGTGGCGAAAGTAATAATTTGCGGCAGGAGGCGTTTTATTTAAATTGACACGCTGTTTTTGTAGTAATCTGTGGTATTTTGTGTCCAAATTTACGGAATTTGATGCCAAAAAGTTGTACAAGCTGTATCGCCTGGCGGTGAAGAAGCAAAGCGAAAAGGATGAGAAAGGGAAAGACGAAAAGGGTCACGAGAAAGAAAGAGACAAGCACAAGGAGCGGGAAAAGGACAAAGGATTGTTGACGGATAGTAGTAAAGAAGAGGTACGTATTTTCTAATGGAAATTTTTTTTAGATGTTAGGACATTTTTAAAACATGGTTCTTTCCTTAGCCTGGACGATCGAGTTATTCTAGCCAGCCAGGTAAACGAAAGTATGAAGATATCGATCACGATGCTCACTTGGCTCATTCGGCGCCTAAACGCTCATTTAGCAACGGAAGTGACAGGTACATTGGTTTTTAGTATACTCCGTTTCGGGTTTTAGATGTATAGTGTCGCTGATTAATAGGACCAGCGAGAGCGAGCGAGAGAAAGATGGAAAGTCAGACAGAGAGTCGGATCGATATAGGGACCGAGAACGTGATCGGAGTGATCGAGAGAGGTATCCACGAGATCGACCGCCTTACTATGCCAAAGAGCGCGATCCCCGGGAACGCGATCGACGAGAGCCTGTTAAAGACCGTTGGGCTGGTCCTCCTCATCATGACAGGTAATTTGTGAAACCGTTCGAGTCTTAGTTTGCACTGTGTGTGAATAGATGAATGATTTATCTTTTTGCTTTTAGGTTCAGTGATCATAAGCGAGACGCTTATAACAGTCGTCCAGGGCATCCTTACCAACGCGAAAGAGATTATAGACCCGTAGACAAGAGGCGAGTTCGATTGAAATCTTAAGAAACTTGGGATTTTGCAACAAATTGGTGAAAACTTTAATTTATGTTCTAAATTATAGGTATCCTGGCAATCATCCGCCACCGTACGCTCACTATGAAGGGTCTCACCATCCTCCTTCCCATCCAGCAATTCCTGCTTCACATCCACCTTCTTCCTATGGTGATTGGCGAGCCGAAAAAAAAACAGATTACAGAAGAGAATTTGAGCGAAGACAGCCACCCCCTCCTCCGTAGTTGATCATGATAATTAGAAATTAGGGATGTTGTTGTGCTTTGTACAGAGTGTTCTTTGAACGTGAACTGAGGTACTGGAAGTGTGTCTTTTTTTCCAAGCAATGGTGAGTGCAAGAAAGTTTTTTTGTATGGTAAATAACGCATAATACATTTTCTCATGCATATATTGTTATTCAACACTCTTGTTCCGTACTTTCAGGGTCTTATGGGGTATATTCGGTAGCCTTGTGTCAAGTTTTAAGCGAAAACGAAGAATAAATTTAACTCCTCATGCAAAAAAATAACGTCAGCAATGTTGGGCCTGAACTCGTTTAATTACCTAGCAAGTCTACTGCTGACCTTTGAAATGGCGTTGCATAAAATATTGTTCCTACTTGTACTCTTGGGGGAAAGTAGAAGAGAAAAGAACCCGGAATCGGTCTTCAGGGTTTCTATGATTTTCGCACAGTGTTCTCCTGGTGAATCTAGATGGCGGTAGTGTCGCCACGTGTTTGACTTGATTGCTGTTCAGAAAACGTTTGATGAAAAATATTTCTCCTAGTTTTATAAAAAAAATAATATGGGTAAAAAGCGAAGCAGGTCGATTGAAAAGAAATCACTCAAGAAAGGTGCTAAAACAGACAGTGTACCAGTAGAACCAGTAGTTGCTTTACCCCTCGAGAGAAAATCATCAGATGAACCAGCACCCAAGAAGGTCAGTTCTCTTCGTGTTGATACGTTACATTGTTAGCTGTGCCAGTCTATGATTTAATAGTTAGTATGTCTTGAACGCTCGCTAAACCTGTTCTCTTTAATACCCAGGCAAAATGGACCAACAAGAACAGAGTCTTGGTATTTTCTGCTCGAGGAACGACTCAAAGAGACAGACATTTGATGACAGATTTAAGGAATATGATGCCTCATTCCAAGCCCGAAAGCAAAATGGAGAAAAAGGATCCTTATTTCGTTATTAATGAGGTAAAGGCAACGCACCTACAGATCCTAAAAATTACAGCTTTGGTTTAATAGATATGCGAGATGAAGAATTGTAACAAATCCGTCTTCTTTGAGGGAAGGAAAAAACAAGACTTGTATGTTTGGTTTGCCAATATTCCCAAGGGCCCCTGTGCCAAACTTTTGCTAGAAAACAGTACCAGTCCAAATTTAATAAAATTTACAGTCGAATTAATGGGCTATTCTTAGTTCATACCATGGGAGAGTTGAAGATGACCGGGAACTGCTTGAAAGGGTCCAGACCACTTTTATCGTTTGACAAAACCTTCGATACCAAACCGCATTGGGCGATAATGAAAGAATTGCTTACGCAGGTACTTTTAATATTATATTAACCAGTGTTAGCCTTTAGCTGGTAATTTATTGACAGATCTTCTCCACTCCACGAGCTCATCCCAAAAGCCAGCCGTTCTTCGATCACGTCTTTACTTTCTGCATATACGACAATCGTATTTGGTTCAGGAACTTCCAAATTGTCGAAGAAGACGGTCAAATGGCTGAAATAGGTAATAACAACGGTTTAGCCGTATCTGTTTAACGCAAAGTATCACTAGGTCCTCGATTTGTCATGAACCCGATTAAGATCTTCGAAGGAAGCTTTGCTGGCCAAGTTTTGTGGGAGAATCCTGACTACATATCACCTAATATGGTAATAACCTAACTCTTTTTCGGTAATTAGAACAATTTAAGACTTTTTCTCCCTCGTTAAGTACCGTCGCATTATCAAAAAAGCTTCTGGCATGAAATATCGAGAGAGGGTTGAACAGAAAATTTCCAAGGAAGTACGCAAACCGGACGGCCCGTCCTATGACTTGGATCCTCTGGACGAAGTTTTCGACACGGAGGCAACTCCTGCCCCTAAAGAGCCTGCAAAAGCTGCTAAGAAGCAACCAGTACTACGGAAAAAGAAGGCAAAGCAGGGAAGAACGGCACAGGCGGCAGTCCAAGCAGAGTGCTAAGGATTATTGGGATACTGAAGTTGAAATACAAGCCTACTTTTGTTCGTCAATAACTTTACTCTACAGATGAAGTCATGGTTGGGTATGAAAAGCGAACTTCTTAAAGAAAGCTTTTAACATCCTGAGCTTTACCCTGCCCAGTTAAACTGGAGCTTCGGATGCTAAAAAGCGTCAAAAGCATTACAGGAATTTATAAGCCGATTTTCTCCGGAGCTTGCACTTTCTTTTCATAAAGTTGGTCATCAGTGAGTGAGAACGATAGAGTAATAAGATATATCTTTACTTTACGTGAGAGCCGAATGGTTACGAACGAGAAAAGGTGCCGGAAGGGATTTTCCCTACTGTCGACTCAAGGGGGCGGGTGCAAGATCGTGTTTAGCCTGACGCAAGTCGCCAAAAGACGGATTAACGGATTGCTAATACTATTATTAGAAATCGTTTTCTATTCTTTTTAAAAATGGAAACGGAGCTACAACGAACTGTGGATGATCTGTAAGTTGATTATGGTCCGCATACCCTTATACTAATTTAAATTTCTTAGGATGAGGGATCCCAATGTTACTGGTGTCCTTTGCGCGGATAAACAAGGAATGTGTGTTGCAGGTGGGTACACTTTTTCTGCAGAAGGTGAAGCTTTAGATAACTAAAATACATATTTTCTTTAGTTGCTGGTAAAGCGAATACCAAGGCGGCAGGAACTATTACAGCCATTGCTAACTTGGCAGCTACGCTGGAGACGGATAGTGAAAATCCTGTTATTTCCTTAGAAAGCCAAAATAGGTAGGAAATTAAAACAAAAAAGTAATGGTTTTTACTGCCTCTGAACTTGGAGTTAAAAATATTTATTCCCTAGTCGTTGCCTTATACATCAGAATGCAGGAGTGACTTTGGCGATCTACAAAAAACGTGAGCCTGTGTAAAAAGATTCCAAAGCTATTTCGTTAATCTCCTTTTCATATACAAAATTTTGCTTGATTTTGTTTTTCTAAAATGTATACATGCGGCTAAAATACATGATTTCCATCCCAAATCTTTTGGGCAGTCTTCTAGAAGCTACTAAATGACGCCTTTTCGGACGATCCGATTTACCAAAAGCTTACCGATCTGACCGTTATGTGGCGTGCTGTTGGTATTGTAGCGGTTCGCGAGGCGAACCTCCAGGCGAGCGTAGAGCGGGAGTTGCGAGACGGAAGTCGTAGAGTAGAGTCGAGGAGAGAGAGGCGTGGAGAGAAAGGGTCGCCGCGCGGGAACGGTAGAGAATGGACGTGAGAAGTGAGGGCGTGACAGGGATCAAGTGTAATAGCGCATTCCACTGGCTGCCCTAGGTTCTGGCTAGAGCAACCTGACTTTTTGCCGGTTAAACTGAAATGACGTCACGATCCTACACCAGAGCGCTCCGTCGTCAAAACTCAGGGCTGCCAGTGGAACCGTCATG
>RJJA01000269.1:1498-60591 GCA_003724045.1 Lepidurus arcticus | reverse complement strand
TGTCATCCGAAAAGGCGTCAAGAAACGTACCCTAATCCTAATGCTCCTGCAAATTCTAAGCTTCATATTCGCTTTCTTTGCCAGGAGGTGGCACCACATGTTGGGGAATAATGGGGTAAATTTCCTCCGAATAGGCGTCTTTTAGCTTCTTGTTGAAATTTTCGACCGTATAGGTATATGATGCCGGGCTTGGATAATGATTTATCGGAGTTAATGAGCTCTTTTAAAAACGATGTCAATCAAGGGTAAGTTATTTCATCATTTCTTAACTATTTTGGAAATTTTTCTTGGAAAACATCAATAAAAATTATTTTTCATTCTTTGCAATACACAATTTGTAATTGTTATTTTTTAAGGAAATATCTCGACTCGTATACGTTGGTGCAGCATACCGTTAATTTGTTACGGAAACTTATTGCCCACTCTAAATGGAACAGTGCAGGGGAACTGATTTCCTTGCTAAAAGAACAGGGCAAAGAATTGGTAAATTCAGCCCCTTCGGAGAACTCGATAGGAAATATGGTCCGCAGGATCCTTAAGATTATTAGGGACGAAAACGCATCACCTCACAATGTAAACCCAGCCTTGTTCCGTCTGCAAATCGAATTTTATGCATCTTTCTTTCAATTCAAGGGCAACCATCATCAGGAAGATGAACTGGAGGAATCCTTGCACAAATTGGTACTCATTGAAGGTGAAGACTGCAAGCACGACATTACGTCCGTTAACCTTAAAGCCGCGATTATGGAAAACTTGGGCGAACTACTCATGGAGTTCGAAACCAGCGTTGACAATATTGCAGCCAAAGCGTTAGAACATATCCACTCTAATGAGATCATTATGACCATCGGACGCTCGCGGACTGTAGAAACCTTCCTGAAACACGCTGCCAAGCACCGCACTTTTCAAGTTATCGTGGCCGAGTGTGCCCCGTTTTATAACGTAAGCAACTCCCATTAATATCTCCGTTTTATAACCTAAACTCTTACCTCTTCCAGGGCCAAGATATGGCACTTAGCCTAGCCAAAGCCAAAATCCAAACGACTTTAATCCCAGATAGCTCCATATTCGCTATGATGGCCCGAGTGAATAAAGTAATCATGGGCACGCATTCGGTTATGGCCAATGGAGGCTTGAAAGCTGTATGTGGCAGTCATACGGTCGCTTTAGCTGCTAAGCATCACTCAGTCCCGGTAATAAGCAGAACCTTTATACCAGAACTAGTTTAATTTATCATTTATCTGTGTATCACTCATTAGTTGATCGTTTGCGCCCCGATGTACAAGTTCAGCCCGCAATACGTTTGCAGCTTAGACCAAGACGGCTTCAACAGTTTCGCATCTCCGATTAATCTTATCCGTGGATCTGAAGGGGGAGTTTTATCCTCAGTGCAAATCTACAACCCAGTTTTCGACTACGTGCCCCCCGAGCTGGTCAAGCTCTTCATTTCCAACACGTAACACTAATTCAGAAATTATTTGATTTTTAACAAATAGATATTATTATTATTATTAATGTAATATAATACTATTGAAATTATTAATTATTCTCAGGAAAATTTCTAATGGGTTCTTAAAAACTGTCTTTACTAGTGGTGGACACGCGCCTTCTTACATATACCGTTTATTGAGCGAGTTATATCATCCACTGGACTCGGAATTGTAAAAACGTGGATGTGTTTGCTGCTTGTATACAGTTTAAAGCCGATATTATAAAATTGGTTGGACAGGACAGAACAAAGACATTGAAGGCACTTTTGAGTAATCATTAAGACACATTCATAAAAAAATAAAGCTTAGAAAAAGAAAAGACAGGAAGCAGAAGTTTGCTTTTCTCTCAGGTACTCCAATCTGACGTTCTAATTCTTCCTTAATTTCGTATTTCGATGAACAGTGGAAGTTTAAGTGCTGCTGGGTAGGGCTAGGGGGGAGACGAAGCCAGTGCCATGAGAGCCACGGCTCCCGTCCATGTCTCGTTGCGCATGGGATGAGAGTCAGCCGGAGTCATAATAACCGATGGTCGGTTTAATTGTTGCTCGCTTAATTTAGGTTGAGTGGCTTGTTCGTCTTGGCAGAGTTGTTCGTTCCACGCTTCGCGTAGCCAACGCTTTTTGGGTTTCTCAATGGAGGTAAAGTTTGGCTCTCGCTCGTGGTGCTGTTCCTCGGGTGTTTGTGGCGACTCAGTTTCGTGTGGCAGGGGTTCCACTATAACTGACGGATACACTGCAGCAACGTTTTCGGTTTCGACTCGGCGAATCTTAACTGGACTTTTGATCGGACTCAGGCCCCAAGGCAACGGGGCGATTCCTGGTAAAGCAGGCTCTACAGCTTGCGATAACGAGCGGTACAAGGGCAGCATTTCTCCATCTGAAACCTCCGGTGTTTCGTAAAGCTTAATGGGCTTATTCTTGTTCCTATTATTTCGCCTGGGCGTGTACGTAGAATCGTTTTCCCACCAGTTTTCTTGCTGTTCCATTTCCGACGTTAAACCTCTCTTGGTTTTCGGCTTCTTAATGAAGCTTTCTTGACTGCGAGGAACAGGTTTCTCTTCTGTACGTCTCTTATATCTAAAAATTATTGAAATTCATATTATTTTTCCTAAAGTTGATAAGGGGTTAATACTTTTCTAGCCATTCGAGAGCTTCAGGAGTGTTGTCTGTGGCCAAAACTGGTTGCAGCACAAGTTCGTGACATCGTTTTAGAGAGCCATTGGGATGATCTGGACAATGGCGATTGGCATGAGTGAAACGGTTCTGGCAACTGGAATGAAAAATAATGGTTAATATAGTAGCGGTAATTCTGAGAAATGATATAGTACTTAGACTCTGCGCAAATGAAGGGTTTCTCGCCCGTGTGCAAACGCTGATGAGTCTTTAGTTGTCCACTCTGCGTAAACGCTTTTCCACAGGACGGATAATCGCAAAGATAAGGTTTTTCTCCTGTATGAGTACGTTTATGGGCTTGTAGGGACTTCTCACGAGGAAAAACACGATTACAGATGGTGCACTTGATGGCACTGGGTGATACTGCTCCTTCCACAATCAAGTGGGAGATGAGATCTGCTCTCGGTCTTCCTCGTTTCGAAATGGTGTCATTTTTATTAACGGAATTAATAAAATTAATGGAATGATTTCCCAATGAGGCAGGGGTGGACGGTGAATCGCAGTATGAGGAAGACAAGCTAAGATCAGGAGACACTAATGAATTGGTAGCCGGGCTGTCGTGAGGAAGATCTTCTCCCCATTGCCACGGGTAAAAGTTCTGGCTGAGAGGAGTACTGAAATTGATGGAATTGTCCACTGATGAGATCTTTTTCGGCGTTGTGTTGATGTTATGATAAGTAGAAGACTGCATGTTTGCTACACTTAAGCCACCAGCTAATAACAAGGCACTGATTAAATGGACACCAGGCTAGTTTAAAGGGACAAAGGTCCAATCCCGCGACCTTAAACAACGGCCCTTTAACATCGTGTATCTACCCGCCAAAAGTGCTAAACACTGCATTCGCGCCTCGCCACACTGGTTCCGTATTGGTTCGTAGGGACCCACGTGACGTATGGCTAAAAACTTTCTCATTTCCAGGTTATATTAATTTTTAATAAGGTCTAATAATGTGTTCTTTCTAAATAACTATGTAAAAAAATTGACGCATTACTTAACTACTTCTTTTATTTTTCAGTGAGTTTTTAGAATTCTGCATCTTCTGGACTGGCATCGCTGGACCACCATGCAACCCTGGTGCGCCATAGTGAATGTCTAGTTTGTGGAAAGGCTCAATTGTAGCCAAATTAATCCTTAAATATCCTCTCCATCGAGGGGTAAATAGAGACCATGGAGGTCTCGTACGGAATCGGCGTTACCAATAGGTACGCACTATTTTACGACGAAAACGAAGATCCTCTAGATATTATCCAACAAACGGACAAAAAGGAGGCCCCTAAGAAATCCGACAAGGACGTGAAGGCAAGTAAAACGCCTGATGTGAAAGACAAGAAAGCACCTCAAGCTCCTGTAAATGGACAACCCAAGAAAGGACCTACAGTTACATCAACGACGGCTAAACCTCAGGACCAAATTAAGCCTAAAGAAGGTGAGAATTTTGCATATAACTTGACTTAGTTCCCATGCTAAACCATTGGCACTTTGCATGGCGTGCACGTGTGGCGTGCGACACCACGCCGTGGTCTTCTTTCTCGAGTCCCTGATTTATTAATTCATTGTAAGACTCTGGTTCCGTACTATTTACAGCGGGAAGCTTAGGCGCATGATTTTTAGTTTTTACAATTTGAGAAAACCAGAGGTGACACGTGATGAGAACTTTCTGCCGAGGGTTAGGTAAAATACCTAACTCGCTGAACCTAGGCAAGCCAAAAGGATACTGAAATTATTATTATGTACTATTGTTTTGTTTGTGATGCGAAAGTTTTTGGCGATTTATGCTAATGAGAAGGTTATGTGTATGTTTACAGAGGGAAAAGCCCCCGGAGGCAAGCCCCCCCAAAACCGTGATCGCAACGTAAGGTTTCCTAATGAAAACCGAGAACCTCGCGAGGAACGCAATAACCGACGCAACTTTGATGAGCGTGGCAATCGCGAATTCACTGCCCCCGTCCGGGCTGAAGGCGAAGGTGGTGGCTTCGGTGGCGGCGACAGTGGATTCCGAGGCAGAGGGGCTGGTCCGCGTAACCCTGGCCGAGGGTTGGGGCGTGGCCGAGCGCGAGGGCGTGGTGGCGTCCCAGACAACCGAGGCAAACGGGAGTACGAACGGCAATCCGGCTCACTGACGACTGGCATCAAGCCGGTTGACAAACGGGAAGGCGCAGGACCTCATAATTGGGGTAGTGTGAAGGATGATATTGAGTAAGTTTTATTCTTGTACTTATGTCATAATATCCATTAACATGAGAAAAAAACTGATGAGAAAACTGTTTGCCAAGGAGGCAAAAAAACTTCCTAATGACACAGGCAAAGCCAAAAGGATACTGATAGTATGTCCTCGAGGGGGTCGTTACGCAGATGGGGGAGAACTTGGGCTAATTTTTCTTCCCTTTCTATTTTTAGAGGGCAACTGGATTCGACCGTTGTGGAAGAGTTTACGGACTGGACCAAGGAAGTTCCCGAGGGAGAAACTGTTGCCGCTGAGGAACCGAAGTACGTTTTTTCCCTACTATTTTTATATATTATGTGCACACACTAATCTTGTTGTAATTCTTATAATAACATAATTTATCATTAATGTAATAATAATTGTTAGAATTCTTAATTGTTAACTTTAGTATTTTTCCCTTAGTTTTATTTTCTCTAAATAAGTAATAATTTATTTTTTATAATTTGGTACATAATTTGAATTATTTTGTAAGCTAACGTAGCATGTTAACTTGATGCAGTAGTTATGTACCAAAAAGCAAAACCGGTCAACGTGTTTTATATTTGAAAGCAGTACCATTTGTTAACCTAAACCAATTTGCAATTTGTACTACATTACACCCCTTGGTGCAATGTTTTACTGCAAGAAAAACAAGCTACAGTGATGAGATCTTTTATGCCAGGGTTGGAGGTTTATCCAACTCAATGACCGGCAAGCCAAAAGGATGCTGAAAGTAGATGGTTTTCTTGTTTACCTTAGTTTGTACTATTTGGTATCTTTCGCTCCGGTTTACTTTTGAGAGATAATTATTTTGTCTGGGAAAGGGAAAGTTAGCTTACATTTTCTCTAACTGTTTACAGGGCCGAAGCTGAAGGCGAAGAAGTTGCTCCAGTGGAGGAAGGCCCCCAGGAGCTGACTTTGGACGAATGGAAAGCTCGCCAAGGAGAACGCAAGAAGCCCGAGTTCAACATCCGCAAGCCTGGTGAAGGTGAAGACAACGCCCAGTGGAAGAAGACTTTCGCTTTGGAGAAGAAGAAGGAGGCTGAGGAGGAAGAAGAAGAGGAGGAGGAAGATTACACGGGTGATTTCCCTCAACGCGCTGGCCGTCAAAAGCGCCTGGATATTGACATCCGTTTCGCTGATACGCGTCGCGGAGGACCCGGCGGTATGCGCGGCGGTCGTGGTCGAGGCGGCCCTCGTGGGGGTCGCGGTTTCGGCGGCGAACGCGGTGAACGTCCAGAACGCGGTGGCTTCGGTGGCGAACGCGGAGAGCGCCCTGAACGCGGCTTCGGTGGTGAACGTGGAGAACGTCCCGAACGCGGAGGATTTGGCGGAGAGCGCCCTGAACGCGGAGGATTTGGTGGGGAACGCGGAGAGCGTCCTGAAGGTGGCGAGAATCCACGTCGTGGCGGCTTCCGTGGGGTCCCCCGTGGTGGGCGTGGTTTCGGTGGTGGTCAGGGTCCCCGTGGCGGCCCAACCCAGCAACACGCCCCCAAAGTCGATGATGAGAACGACTTCCCAGCTCTGGGCTAGGGAGGTTAGTCAACAAAAACCGATTTGGTCTCCGCCCCCTTTTTCTTCGTTAATTCACCGTCAAGCTAAAAGAAAAAAAAAGAATACTACTAACTGAGTAAAGACGATGGGGAGCGCTACACGTAAATAACCGACACGCGAAAGTTTGGACGACAAAAGAAACCCAGCAGAATCCGTAAACCAATTTTGTAGAATCATCTTTCCTCCCCATGCGGCTTTTTTTGGAGAGGGAGGCAGGGTTTTTATTTTTTATGAGACAACGTTTAGTAAAGATGAAGCCAAGACACACCCACACACATCCAACGCGCCCTTCGTCTCTTATCAGGAAGGGAACTGGCATAAGAAAAAAAAAAACAGTTCGAGTTGTATAGTTGGTAATTAGGGAAGCAAGAAACAAAGCCAATTTTTTGTCTCCTTTTTTGCTGGTCCATCAGGTTCCATCATTATTCGTGTGTTTGATCATAATGGAAGCTTGAGAGCAAGAATAAAAAGGAGTTTGTGAACTAAAACTGCGTTTATCCACTCAACTTCCTATTAATTTAATTTACTGTTAATTTTTCCTAACAGTAGGAGCTAGAACGCTAAGTAACCGGGCTTATACTTGAGCCTCACCAGGTGCCGCTGCACTCGGTCTTTTTTGACACCTCTGGTGCCTGGAATTGGTTGGTGGTCCTGTTTTCCATACTAGTTGCTTAGTTTCTGTTCAGAAATTGCTGTTTTTCTTACGCTGTATATAATTAGTAGCTTTTGTTTACATGAACAGGATTTAAGAATAAATACTTGTGCATTATCACTCACCGCTGTGTTAAAAAATTGGAGTTGAACTGGTACGCAGGACAGGGCAGGAGATGATGTTCGACTGTACTTGAATGACGCGAAGGGAAGGTAATAGCGTTTTCAACTGGGAACCCTGGTGCAGCAGTTTTTGCACTGAATCCCACAAAATAGTGTGTTGTCGCACAAAATTGAGTGTTGCAACAGTGAATTTGTGGCATTCAGTGCAAAAAGTGCTGCACCAAGGTTCCCAGTTGAAAACACTATAAGAAAAATAGTACAGTACGTGTACTTGCTTGTTGTGTAGGGTTTAGATAACAGGCCGATCCTGATGGCCTTGGATTTGGCTTTGAACTGAACAACTTAATTGCTGGAAAGTGAATGGCGCGAAACGTGCTGCCCCAGACACCGTTTTTTATGATCGGGCTCGCGAAACCAGAGTGGACAATCTACGTTCGTAAACTGTTGGTTAGAGGGGTTTAAAGCGCAAAAAGAATCCAAAATGAGGGATATTACACGTCCCAGGATCGTGCGTTTCGAAAAGAAAAACAGAAGTGGGTCGTGGTTATACAAGGCAGGGGCGTCGCGAGGGGGGTTGGGTTGACGATTTAGTTGACGATTTTACCGACTGTATCATACAGTCGGTAAAATCGTCAACTACAGACGGTAAAACTAAGTAAAACTAAAGGTCTCCACCCCCCCAATGGAAACCCCCTCGCGACGCCCCTGATACGAGGTCTTCGGCGCCTTTTCGTGAACTTGAATCGTCTAGCCGTACAATTTTGACAGGTTATAATGCATATGGCGTGTGGACTGATGCAGCATCCTTGTATTAATTAATTATGCTTTTGGGGCCCTTCCTCGAGCAGGAGGAGTAATACAGATCCTTTTCTGGGTTTCCGTGTCAGTAGGCACTCCGTCGCTTTGGCTGTGCCCTGACCTCTCGGGGCACTTGTAATTTTTTGGTTGATGTCTGCAGGGCAGTCAGTTAAGGATTTACTCCCTTAACTGGTTTGGCGGGCCTTGTTTTGATTCCTCTGACCTTTGGGAGAACGCAACACGTTACTTGTATGCCTGCTTTGGGTGGTTTATAGCTTCCTCAAAATTTTCCGAAAGTGCGTATTAGCCTACGGCTACGCCATTAGTGATTTAACTAAGCGTTTAATAAGCTTTACTTAACATTCAGGGAAAGTTTCCACGCTAATCGTTTCCACATGCAGGGAACTGGCCTCATATCTTCGGAACTTTATGGAGGAAATGGAAGCGCAGAAGCAGTCAAGTGGTCCAGTCCGACCTAGAACTACAGTAAAAAGAAGACTTTCCCGAGTTTTTCGTTTCCAAAGGGTCCACCAGAGAAAGAAATGGTCAGTAGCATGACTGACGAGCTCGGGACAAGTCATACATGTTTGAGCTTGTTTTTTTGGACTTTGATTCTTAGCCACTGCTAAGTTTAAATAAGCCAGCGTGATTTAGCGTGTGTACTGTTATTTGGAGAAGCCGTGTGAAACGAAGTGATGTGAAGTGCTGGCAAACTTGACCTTCTTCGCGAATGTGGTCGAGCTATGAACGATCACGAAAACTGTCGGATTATTAGTCAGTGCATTGTTATTGGGTAAACCGTGACGTCACCATGCAACTCTTGGGATTTTTCGCATTCTTCAGTGTGCTTTATTTGTGCTCAGGTAAAGCTATCCTGATCTGAATTGAAATGCATTTAATTTATTTACTCTTTTTACCCCATTCATTCCATAAATAGTTTTCACTTACTTCATACAAGTTTGTATGTGCTTCACAAATTACCATAATGGAGTTAAATTGCTAAAATAACTATTTATAGAAATTTACTTAAAGTGCTCAAATAATTATTAAAATAATGGATTCATTGAATTTACATAGAATTCATTTACATAAATTACGATAATTTACCTAGTAAACTATTCCCAAGTACTTTATAAATACAAAATTCATAATTCTATGAAACCCCAGTTTTAGTTTTACTAAATAGTAAATTAGCACTTGGATGCTTTGTCGCTGGTAAAATATGAAAAGGTTATAATGTCAAATTCGCAATATCCGGTAAATCATTTGGTTTTGTTATTCGTGGGGGTTGCCATCTAATAATTGTGACGGATGAGGTCTAAATACTGCTTTTTTACCATTTTTTGGGAGGGTGGACAAAAGCGGGCAGGAAGTGTACAGATTAAAGTTTTCTGTACGAGTAACGGGATAGAGATTCCTTTTAGGGTGTTATGCAGAACAGGTGCGGGATTTTTATATTTGTATCCTTTTTTCTGTTCGGCGCCCGGGGGCGATGAACCACAGGTTTTTAGTCGTTTACCTTGTTGGGAACTGTAGATTAAAGCCAAACACAATTACCACTTGAAAGCCCAGTACTGCAAAAGGAGAGTGTGCGTGTGTCCATTTTGCGTGCATGACCCCGGTACTGGCAGTACTCGTCTCGCCAAAGCTTGTTACTTTATATTCCCATCATTAAAGCAATAGGATCTTACTTTCTTTCTCATGGAAACCACGCGTTTTCCCATAGCCTCCAAAAATCCCTGCTGGATTGCATCCATAAAGATTGCCTGTCACCTAACCTTGAGTATTTGCCACTCGGTATACGATCGCGGTCATTTGGCTCGACTAGATAGTTTATTTGGAATACTATACGGGTGAGCAATCAATTGGAAAGTTGTGAACTGCTATTCAAAACAAGTTCGCCAACTTGCTGGACAACGTCCATTTCCGGCAAACTTCCGATAGAATTGATAGCGCAAGGGCGTTTTCGTCGTTTTTTTTCTTTCCACGCCCTGGAAACTGGACTTGAAACCATATCCCACATACGATATGACAAGAGGAGGAGAAACATGAGAATTGGAGCGAAGATATGACACTAGGGCGGAGGCGGGGGTGACGTCAAGAGATGTATTGTCATAAGTAACTCGAGGAGAAGAGGGTTTGTTATTCACATAAGCTTTCCGAAAAGTCAGAAAGAGTAAACAGACTAATAGATTTCGGACTCTGAACAGTTGTTTAGACTATCCATTTTTTTGTTTTACTGCCTTGTGCTAGGGTAGAAAGTTATAATGTATATGCCCTCTCTATTTGCGCATTGCACAGAGCAAAAAAGGTTTTATTGCTGTCGTGCATTTGCCTTGAAAGTTTAAACGAGGCAACAGACGCAATTCAAGCCACTTAAACCTTCCTTTTTAGTCCAAACTTTTTGCTATCTTTGTGCTCGTCCTTTTTGCCCCTCCATTTTCATTTAGGTGGTAGCGAAAGATGTGTTGTATATAGCGAAAGGGATCGTAGGAGTCATCTCGAATTTCCTTAGCGAGGCAAAAAGCCAGACAGTGGTATACGTACAGTACAGTAGAATATACAACTTGTAGATTGAATTAAAAGTTTAGAAGAACCATCTAGTAGCCCGTTTGCTGTCTCGGGGATCTTGATTAGCCCTCATTTGGGATGAACAAACAAAAAATTGACCCAACCAACCACATAAGAAGTGTATAACTATCGAAAGCGAATGCTTGTCGAAGGCCATCAGCTGTTCCAGAGACTGAAAGTTCTAGGTTCCGGCCTTGTGGCTGGTAGCTTTCGGAAAAAGTTAAGCATTTCCGTTTTACCAAGCTTGTAAAAAAAACAGCCTGAGAACCCAAGAGGACCTAAAGTGTGTCCAGAAGATTGCTCCGCTACAGGGACGTGTATGTACGGAAATTTTGCCTTTGGTCCTGGGATGTCTAAGAGTTTTCCCACATGGCGGATCTTTTGAAATGCAACGGGACTCCTTTTCTCTTTTTTTGCTCTGGGCCATGCCACTTTTCCCCCTTTTTCGGTTTGATTATATAGCCTAGTTGTAAGGGTGCTCGGCGTAAAATAGGCCAATTGTGTGTGCAAGAAAATCTTTCCCGAATGTTTACGACGGAAGAAACACTTTCAAGTGTAATTTCCTGTACGTTTTGTGCGCTTGGTAATGACCAACATGGTGCAACAATGAAAATCGAACGAACAATGAAAATCGTGTCCTTGTGTAATGCCGTTCCTTTTACTCTGACAGCTTGGACTCGAACGTTGTCAGCGTAGGTTGAAAGAAGCGAACATTTCTATGCTGAACGTGATGAAGAGTTTTACTGTCGGCGATTTTCGGCAAGGAACAAAATGGAACGTTTTAGAGTGTCTTTTATGCCAAAACGTTTTGGTTTCTGGAAGCTTCAGGTGGCATAAAATGGTACAAGTAGAAGATTTGGGTTTCATCGCAGAAATGACGAACTTGGCTTTTTGTGCTCGAAACGTGATGTTGATGGTAAAAACGCTTGTAAAAACGTAAACTTTCGATGAGAATAATCAATTTTTTTGGAGTTGCAGCTGCTCTATATCACGGTCATAAAAAATCGAGTGTTTTTTTTTGCTTTGTTACAAAAAGACCTGTATTGACAGCCTGACAAATGAAAAGTTTTTGCGATTCTTGCAGAAAAGAAGCAATTTGTCCCGTGTATTGAAGAGTAGGGTGTGGTTCGCTGCGTTCGCTCTTCATTAGTCCTCATTCATTATTCACGTTTTTATTTTTGGTTAATGACCTATGTGAGAACCCAAATCCGAACCAAGGAAGTGCATTAATTTTTTTAACGATTTTGCCTTGCAGGTTTGAAGATTCTCATTCCTTCCACGGACTTTCCTGTTTATGCCCAAGCACCTCCAGACACGATTATCACCCAAATTGCAGCGTGGGCGGGACCTGGAGTTAATGTAACGTTCCGGCTCCATAACGCGGCCGATGCCCAGTATTTCAAAATAGACCCCATTACAGGCCTTGTCACCACTAATAAGTAAGAATGACTGCCCTATTATACCTTGTCTGTCAAGAAAATAAGACTGGCTCTTAACTATAATGATGATGTTTTTTAAAAATCAATTTGTTCAATTTCAGGACGATCGACCGAGCCGTGAATCAGCGTTACAGAGTTATTGTAGTAGCCTACACAGGAAGTCATAGCGAATTCAAACAATTCAATGTCACCGTCAAGGAAATGAACCTTTACGCGCCTCAATTTCTACAGCCGTCCTACCAGTAAGTGCCTGACATATATATCAAGATATATCTATATATAAATGATGTTGTGTTTTATCAAAATATCCAAGGACTAGCTATACTATTAAACTATCGGGTAGTTATCGCAGTTATCGCATAAGTACCAAGTACATTGTACAAGTAAGTACCGCAGTTATCGCATAAGTACCAAGACATTAATTAACAAAAAACAAAAGCAGGAAATTATTATCCTTTTAAAGCAGTTTTCCTTGTCCTCTTTGTCAAAATATAACAAGTTTGCGTAATTTGTCATGCCAAAAAGCCATCTAACAAACGTCAAACTTACACTCAATACTGTAGCACAAGCACTTAACCCAATTTTGACTTATTTATTTGATATATTTTGATATATATTTTACTTGATAAAATATTGACTGCATATTCTAACAAAGATCAAGCTTTCACTTAGTAATTATTGAACCAGAATTAGAGTTTATATTTATAGGTATTAAATTTATATTGATTGAATTGAGTTATATTTGTCGTTTATTGAAGTGAACGGTATTTACAAGTATGCAATTTTGTATTATGTTTCAATGGAATTAGTTCCTTACTTACAATTTTAAACGAAGCCTATTTATGAAAAGGATACTGTAAGGGTCCCACGCGTAAATTTTAATATGATCTGTTCTGTGGTTTGGAATTTTGGGACAGATTTATCATGCATAGCAGGATAAGTCAACGGTGTAATAAATTGACCCCGTCGACCGGAAAGTTACTTTGTTTACTAACTTAAAACCGTGTTCAATTTCAGCTTCGAGGCCAACGAAAGCGTGATCAGCGATATGATGTTATTCCAAGTCCGGGCGATGGATAACGATACGGAACCTCACAACGCACAAGTTACGTACGTGCTCGACCCCCCGGGTTTCCAGTACATTAGCATCGACAATGTCACAGGTCAAGTTCGGCTAGTAGGCCCAGTCCAGCACGTTCGTAATATCACTTTCCATGTGATAGCTCGCGATTCCGGCTCCCCTCAACGCGAGTCTCGGGTTCTCGCCACCGTCCTCATTAACGCCATTTCCGGTAGGGATTGAAATACAGATAATCCGCATTTTTTTTTATAAAAACGATATACGACTTACATTTTTGTCTCTGTTGCGCGTTTTAGAACCTCGTGACTTGGCTCCTTTGGAAGTTACGCCTAATGCGGCAGTCATTTGTTGGAGTAAACCGCGAATGGGTATGCCCAGAAGCTACGTCATCAGATACCGTAAGCTCTACGAGGATTCCTACCAAGAACTGAACACATCCACGCCCATTGTCATGTATCGCAGCTTGGCTCCTAACGATGTGGTAAGATTTGAACTTACAAGAGCAATTTTCTTGAGATAAGCGAGAATATATATAGGTCATGCAGTAAATAAAAATATATATTTATGATATTTGCATTGGTGTTCCAATTACTGTTTTTTTCTAGCACTACTTTAGGTACGTAATAAGCGTCTTGCTAGTTAGTTTTAATCTCTCATCGGAATAGTGAATTCATCAGATATAAGAGACAAAGTTTCCGAGGTCGTAACTTTCCTGCTGTCCAATAAAGCAATTTATGGTTTTTGCTTATATTTTGTTTTTGTTTTTGCAAGAACAGTTACCCAGTGCTAATCGACTATTAAGTAAACGCGCATTAAGTAATCAATCTTTTTGTTTTTCTTGTGTTTGTGGATGCATCCAGTCGGAAAATGAAGAAATGGAAACGAGATTATGCAGCTCCATACCCAATCTAGAGATGGAGAACTACGAAGTTATGATCCAAGGATGGGATAGCCTAGGACCTGGCCGGATGAGCGCTGCCTTAATATTTGGAGCCAAAACAGACCGTAAATTTTTTATGTTTACAATTTAGAAAGGCACGTAAGGGTGTCTGGCGATTTGTTCAGAATCGCACAACTTTCGCGTTGAGGGTAACGGGACATTCCAGTATTTGCGTTTATGGGATATACGGCGAAGAACCTGTTTGGAGGGGTTTGTAAGTCAGGAGGTTAAAAGTGTCCAGCCAGTGAGCGATAATGGATAGGAACCTGGTTTGTGTTTGGCCAATAGGCTGGCCAAAAATGTATATACTGTGCGCCCACTCTACCTTGTTAGCTGAACCAACTCCGGGATTGAGCTGACTCATACGAGTCATGAACCCGTAACTAACTCAACTGGCGCCCAAGGCTATTACGCCTCGCACTGACGCCTTCCATCCTTTTTTCATTAATCAAAGTCAAAAAAGGTTTGATCAAGAGGTCATGAGGTCAGTATTCTGCTCTCAGTGGGTAGATTGTAGCAAGCTTTTTTGGTTTCTGGTCCTTGAAACTTTAGCTTTTCTTTTACTACCTAAAATTGCTAACTTGCGAGTTTGATCTTTTACCTTTTGTTAAGAAATAAGTACCGTAGATACTTGAATATAACGTCACCCGAATATAACGCGAGGGTTAAAAATTTGGTTGAGGGAAGTTGAGCTGAAAGACACCTTATTTAATATGTTTATGGGGTGTGTTTAGATTGCCAAGCGGGTATATGTCAAAATGAAGCCAAGTGTAAAGTAGTGGATAACTTGCCTGGTTACGAATGCGGTTGTTTGGAGGGATATTCTGGCCAACACTGCGAGCAGTTTAACCCCTGTCACTCGAATCCTTGCAGAAATTTCGGTGAGACTCCAGTTTGCGATACATGACACATTTTGGAAGAAATGTTTTTATCTAATAATTTAATCTACTAGCAATTCTACTAATCTTCTAATTTACTAAAAAAAATATTAATCTAATTTAATATTAGGAATTACACTCAAGTGGTGAAAATCTTATTGAGGAAATTAATTATGGTCACGAATGGTGTGAGTATAAATTAGAGATACTTGACCTCTTGTGGCACTGAACGCAACTAACGTTATACATAAAGTAGTGTTAGGTTTTCTTTTCAAAGCATTCGAATGTAACAACTTGAAATCTGTATTAGTGTTTTAATTTCCTATTTTTTTACTAATTTAAGTTACCAATGTACTTGTAATTCTACTAATTTACTTTTTTTAAACTAATTTAACATTATAAATTACACCGAAGTGGCGAAAATTTTTTTGGGGAATTAGTTATGGTCACGCATGGTAAATTAAAATTAAGTTAAAATTTAAGTACCGTACGGTATAATTTAACATTCCTAAAGTACCAAAGCAAGATAATTTTCTTTTAGCTTTTTTTCTTAAGCTTTTTTTGTTTTTCTGAAATTGAAGCTAATCTCAATTCGTGTTTAAAAGGTTCATGCCAAATCCAGAATTTTACTTATCACTGCGAATGCGTGGAAGGGTTTTATGGGCGGGACTGTTCTTCATTCGATCCGTGCATTGGGGCTAATCCGCCGTGTCTTAATAATGGCAGTTGTACCAGGTATACGCTTTCACGGAATTTTATGTTATTTTTCCAAGCCGCTTGAATAAATATCGTGTTTCTGTTTCACTTGTATGTTTGTATAGTAACACAAGTAACAGCTACAACTGCGAGTGTATGCCAGGCTATTATGGCGAGCATTGCGAATTCTACAATCCGTGTGTGAAGCAACCTTGTCAAAACAATGCTACTTGTATAAACAGCGATAATGCCCAGTACAAGTGCACCTGTCTAAATGGCTATCAAGGTAAAACATAAATAAATAGATTGTAAAATGTGGAACTGGAACTAGAAGTTCATTTCACTGTGGAAAAAGACCGATCTTCTAATTTTCCGTCTGGGGAATGGTTCGTTATAGGCTTTAATTGTGAGGAAAATATTAACGAATGCGCGCCCAATCCGTGTCTAAACGGTGGCAGATGCCATGACTTGCTAAACGCTTTTAGTTGCGAATGTGGCCAAGGTTTCGCTGGCAGAAATTGCGAAATTGATCTGGATGAATGCGCTTCTTCGCCGTGTGTCAATGGTGGTACTTGCCAGGACGGGCGTAATCTCTTTCGTTGTCTATGTCCAATAGGTTACACAGGTAAAAAAATAAAAAAATGTTTTCGATATTGAATGTACTCTTTACTAGGGGAAACGTGCGAAATTAACCAAGACGAATGTGCTTCTTCTCCCTGTCACAATGGAGCCACTTGTATTGAAGGCACGGGCAACTTTACGTGCCGGTGTTTGCCAGGATTCGGTGGAATCCGTTGTGAAATCGACCTGAGTAAAATTTTCTTCCCAAATTGCCATTTTCACAGACAATATAATTCATTAACACGCATGCTAATTAACCAGATGAATGCGCCTCATTGCCTTGTCTTAACGGTGCCACTTGCCTGGACGGCATTAACATGTTTTACTGTCAGTGTGCGGCAGGTTTTGGTGGAGCGTTATGCCACTTACGAGGTAACAACCAGGTTATTTTCCACTAACTTTTTTCTTAGTGTTCTGTCATCCTTTCGTGAAATCCATATTCAAGCTGAGGTACAAGCTGATGCTTAATCATTTTTTCGCTACTTTGTTCTGCTCGTAGAACGTTGCAGGGAGGAAGTTACGGAATCAAGTAGAGGAAAATTCGTATGGACCTCTGCCGCGCATGGAGATACTGTTAAACTGGCCTGCCCCCATGGTAGCATCAGTGCTTCGTCCAAACAGCGAATAACCAATGTCCAGGAGGAACTACTAAGAGAAGCAGTACCTGTCCGCACGCTCAGCTCGGTCCACAGCCGTGGCAAACGCCAGTTCTCCAAACTCAATACTGGCGATATCTCCAAGCGTTACGGAACTCTTCGCTCGCCTAGTAATTCCCGACTACGCAGCCCCGTCGTGGGGAATCTCCAAATGGACGCTATTTCCTCCCATGCGACCCGTACTTGCCTCCTAATCAGCAAAGGGTCATTAGTGTGGTCCCCTGTCGACGATTCCATGTGCAAAGACGAAGTACGCTTTTTACAGAAATGTATTGACACCTTTAGAATAATTCGTCATTGTTTGAAAAAGGGCGCGGCTTTGGCTGCAGAACGCACGGGAATACTAGAAACCTTGACAGAAAATACGGCGACGCTAACCATGCAAGAGCTGAGTCGATTTGCTCGCCAAATCAGTGATATGATCCATTTCGCCGCCAAAGATCCGACAGTAATACTTTGATTATTTTTCACTTAACTATTTGTACTATTATAATTTTATTTTATTGTATTATGAATTATGTTTTTATTGTTAATTATACTTTAAGCAGTTGAATACTTAAATTATTTTTCACAAATATAAACTAAACTAAGGAAACTAAATTTTAAAATCCGCCAAAATCTTCCGCTAGGTGGCGCAGAGTATGGTTAACGTTATGAGCAACATTCTCGAAGTGGACGAACGAACGTTGAGTTCTAAGGATGGTTCTGACATGAGCAAGATGTTGATGGACTCGATTCACCGTCTAACTTCCATCGTGGAGCTGAGTCCGGGGCAGATTTTCTCTCTAGTGACGCCCAATATTGCTCTGGAAACGGTCGCTTTGTCCAGCGACAGGTAAATAACTCCCTTTTAAGGACTGTGCCTAGTGATTGCGTCTCAAACCGATCTTTCTGTTGATCTAGTAAGCACAAATACGCCTATAAACCAGTATTTGGACCTCAACGACGCAGGAGGGTGATCGAGACAGACTGGAATTCCGTGGCGAATGTCGCAATGGAAATTCCCGAAGAAGCTTTGGAGAAGGCGGAGCGAATTTTAGGATCCGTGCGCCTCGAATTTGTTTCGTTCCGGAATAGCAAGCTGTTCCGTACGGCGAATCCCGAAGCCCAACGAGGCGAAACCAGCATGGTCATCTCAGCTAAATTGGGCAACGTGTCCATTGCTGATTTGAAAGAGCCCGTGAGGTACTTTCTGCCGCATAACAACCTCCCAGCGCTCTACTCTTGTATCTACTGGAACGAAGCAGGTGAGAATCGCTATTCCGTTGAAAATTTGTAGTCCGGGGAGGGAAAGTAATGTATTTTCCCTGGGGGGATGGTAGAGCGAGTCTGGGCGAGTGACGGATTAGCCACGCAAGCAGGTGAAAATGGAATTACCTGCAATTCCACTCACATGACGGCGTTTTCGATTCTCTTGGACCCCACACCTTTCCAAAAATCCCCTTCCATCCATTATTTTATTTTAAGCCTTATTAGTTACGTCGGATCAGCATTCAGCATTATTGGACTGGGCATTACCGTTTTTCTCTACAGTCTTTTCAAGTGAATTTCGGAGAATTTTAGTTTCAACGTCGAATTCTAACTATTATGTTTGCCATTTACAGAAATCTACGTAGAGATCGCACTGGGAAGATTCTACTGAACCTCTGTATTGCGTTATTACTGCTAAATGTCGCGTTTGTGGGGAGTTCTTTAGCCAGTGTGGGAAACTACGATCCTGTGACGGACTTTTTAAAAACTGCTCCCTCAAGCAGTCACATTTGGCCCATTCCACCCAAAGAGAGCGGTATTCTGTCCATGGTTTGTCTTGGAAGCGCCATTTCTGTCCATTACTTGGTCCTAACCGCTTTGGCGTGGATGTTGGTCGAAGCTGCTCACATGTACCATCTCCTTGTCACTGTTTTCACCAATGGAGAGACTGGATTCATGATGAAAAGAATGTTAGCTGCTTGGGGTAAGAATTCCGTTCCCTTCTTCTTGAAATTTTATTTCTTTTTTCGTGTTTTTAAAAGAATACTTATTCATATTTATGATTTGTTACACAATTTCGATGGTCGATTTGCTAAATGATTTTTTATATATATTATTGATATATTGGCAAACTTGTATTGCTTTATTGATAGACTGATATATTATCGATTTTTTTAGATTGTTTGATATGACAATTTAATTTCTCTGTTTTCAGGAATTCCGTTTGTGGTCGTCATTGTTACGACGCTGGTGAATACCGACTACTACCGCGAACCGGACAGCGATTTCTGCCGATTATCACCCGCCTACCCTACCGTGTATTACGGCGCCTTTTTAGGCCCTGCCTGCTTAATGCTGTTGATTAACTGTGTGGTATTCGTACGTGTTTTGCGAGTGATCCTCATGCAAGGCAAACAAGGTAGAGCGGTTGGCAAAGTTGGCAGTTATACCGATAGAGGCGTTACTCTAGCGCAGGTACTTTTTTCCTCCTAAATCATGGGAAAGATTTTAAAAAAAGTCTATAAACTCGTTTAGGTTCGTGGAACAATTACGGTTATGGCGTTACTGGGCGTTACCTGGATCTTCGGGGCGTTGGCGATCGGTCCTGTTAAGTGGCCAATGCAATACTTATTCTGTATTGCGAATTCCTTCCAAGGCTTCGTAATCTTTATCGTTCGAGTGGTCCAATTCCCCGAAGCGCGAAACGCGTGGCTAACGCTCTGGAAGACCGGACGTACCAGCAAGAAGCATAAAACGGGATACGACAATCGCCATTCTTCCGGTCCTGCGACTACCAACTCTCAAACACAGTCCTCGCTCCATTCACAGGCCAAACACACCTTAAGTACACAATCAACCCACATCAAGACAGTACTACAGCCCAGGTTAACTAACGCCAATACTACGAGCTCGGCTGGCGTGGCCACGAGCGACAGCGAAACGTCCACCTTACCCGCCACAAATTCTTCGGTTCAGTACCGCAGCTGGCTTTCCAAAACAGACTCGAAAAAGCGTTTAGTAGAACCCAAGCTGAACTTACGCAAAATCTTGGGGCACCTCAAGCTCGAACCACCTTCGCTTTACTCCACCATTTGCAAAGATACGGATTGGGAGACCCGGAGGCACCATACGCTATTAGAACGACACATTTCCAGCAGTACTAATCCGCCACCGTCCCCTGGGGGCCAATTAATGCACATAGGTATGAATTGCGACCCAACTTTCGCCATCTATGGCCAAGATTATGTCCATGCCTTCGATTTACCCTTGGATATCCGCAATAACTTGAACCTAATCACTACCAAAGAGGTCAAAACGAGGTCTAAAAGCGCCGACTACCTGAACATAGTAGATAGTAAACTAAACATGCGGCGAACCAGCTCCTCGTCTAATTGGGAGGACAATTATAGAAGGAATTCGGTGGCGTGTTCCCATACTTCCAGTCGGCGATCGTCTTCCATCAAAGAAGGTACCGACACTTCATGGATGTTCCTTAAACCACAATTTCCGCCCCTGGGCGTTTGTGAAGAGCCCAACGGGACGCAATCGGAAGAATTTCTGAACCAGAAATACCACCCCGGGCGCGGATCTGTGCAGAATTTGAGAGTAAACCGGGTCTTACTGAAACCGCGGGTTGCGGTTTCCCGGTCCGACCCAAATCTACTGCAAAGCTGTTCGGTGGAGCCTCCTATTGGTTTATCGCGCAAGTTTTCATTTTTAGCCAAAAGTGGAATGGCGGAAGAGGAAAATCCAGAATTTGTGGTGATTGCGGGGCAAAAAATGGTGACGAGACACCACAGTTCAGCGAACTCTAAACTGGGACGCCCTCCCAGACCTAACTTAGTCAGACAGTCGTCGGTGCAGCTCTTACCCAGTGCCAAGGGATATGGAGTGTGGGAGGATTTACCCCACTGAAAACAAATAAGTGTGTCTTAAGATTTTGTTTTTAATTAACGTGGATGCAAATTTAAAGGCAAATGTAAACAAGCAAGAATACTGCGTGGGAGCGAATGGAAAGTCAGTTTTCATGTTGTGATAACGTTTTTATGTAATTTTACTTGGATGAAAACCATTTGGCTGCAAATTGTACAACATTTTATCGTGTCTCATACAAGTTAGTGCAGTACCATTTGTTTCACGAACAGAAAAGAACGATCAGAAAGCGGAAGAAATGTGTGATCCGTCACCAAAAAAGCCAGTACACCATAAGATACCCAAGGTTCCCTTTGCTCGTATAAAAACAATTGAGCTTCTTGAAAAGAATTATACAAACCAACTTAAAATCAATTTAAAAATCGTAAATAGCGCTACGACTTTTTATCGCCTATGGTACGGATTAAATGAAGGGGGAAAATAAGTTTCTGACGGTTTCGCCGCCGAGGGTGGTAACCGGCATTCGGTCGTCGCGTCCAATTTTGATTGACGTTTACGGTGCCAAACGTACGCCCATGCGCCAATTAAGACAGCCTGGGCGGCAATTAATAACGCTCCAGCGATAAGTACCCCCAGTAAATTGAGACACATGGATTCTTTAGCTTGGATAACGTCAGGGCGTCCTTGGAAGTTCTCTGTGCTCGTTGATTTTTCTTCCGGGAACTGGAATTTGTCCGAAATTCTGATCGATTGGACGACCAACTGTTTGTCTTTGTTCTTGGCCGACGAGGAAGTCGAAGCAGTGGACGCCTGACGTTTACGACGACCGAACGAGTCAATGCGACGATTGTAGCCCAAGTAGTCGTGCACGTTACATTGCACCGGTTTGCAAGCGGGAAGGCAAGGGGTTACAAGCGCTTTGAATTGGACGATATCTGAGGTAGGGAATTTGAACGCGTCAAACGGAGCTTGAAGAACCCGTCCGGATCCATTGACCTTGCTAATGGGACCCATGATGTCCTGGTCCGTCGGGCAACCCATCGAGTCGATCAGCAGGATTTCGCTATTATCCACGCCGTCCATGGCTACCAACTCGCGAACGAATATCTCGTACGGACTGTTGGCTTCCGCGATCTCGAAACGGAGGCTCAACGGGTCGCCGACTTGGGCAGCCGAGATATCGTCGCCGTTACGGGCCGCGATCCGCATGGTGACCGTGGGGGCGGGGACAACGGTCGACTGAGAAGCGCTGGTAGGCAAGCGACTGGAAATAGCCAAATCCAAAGCGCTGCTGAGGGTGTAGTTTTGCATTTCATACGAACAGCGCAACGTTAAACCCAAGTCTTGGCTCGTGACGATCTGGTCGTGGTGTTGAATCACAACTTCGGAAATGTATTTGCCGGGGGATTCCAGCCTGACATCGCAGCCGAGGTCCTGATAGCCCATTTTGAGCTCGAATTCCAGGCCTTTGTTCACGTCGGTGACGCATGAATTGGGGCGAGTCTTCGAGTAGAGCTTTCCGTTGAAAATGCGATTCGTTTTCACTTTAACGAGCATGTCATTCGACCTGCAGTCGATCGTAACGTTGTAGCAGGATGTCAGTTCGTAGGTGGATGTCTGAGGGATCTCCAGGTAGGGGTCCTGATGAAACAGAAATAATATGCAAAAGAACGGTTGCTATAAGGTAATGTTTTAATATTTAACATTTCCACAATGTCGAGCAGTCTGGGTAAGACGCTCGAAAGATGAATTTTTTTAAAGCGAAAGTTGGAAACGCGAGATTGCGTGATAATATCACAACGAAGTAGTAAAATTAAAATAATAATAAATATAAATAAATAAGAAAAACAATAAATGGTAGCGGGGATTCGTTTGAAATTTGCATGATAATAAAAATTAGCAAAAATTTAAATAACAAATAATTAATGAAACTTTACGCCTCTAAGTAGACATTGTATAGAGAGCATGTAAACTAAGCTATTATAGCTTTCAGTGGCATATTTAAATGGCGCTTTGAGGAGTCGAAGGTAAGTTTACCTGAATTTGAGTCAAAGTACTGGTGGCGTGATGGCTGAGTCGGCAAATCTTGTCTCCAGTATCTCCGAAATCGTACGAATGACAGCGGAAGTTGGCATTCAAGCAAAGCTTTTGACATTCTTCCCGACTCTCGACATCCTGTGGGTAGTGTAAACAGAACAACAACAAGATTAATTAAGACTTGGAAGTTAGGATGATACAAAAAGAATCTAACACCCACAGTGTTCGAAAATGAAATGACTTGGGCGTGTCGCGTAGAAAAGGTGGAAAATTCTTTTCAGCTTCCCTAGGTACGTTCAAGGTCTACCGCTACAGAGGTTTTTACCCCTTGAATTCTCAAGTGTTGTCTCTCCGTACCTGAATGACTGCGTCCACCGTTTTGAGAATGCGGCCTTCGTTTTGCTGAAAGTCACACATCTTGACTGGGTCGTCCACGCAGTTAGTTTCATAATACTGCACCCCGGTGGCGTTCTGGAAAGCCGATCGTGCAGTTACCGAGTACCTATCCACGTCACTCCATGCGCATTCCCCACTTGACTCCTTAAAACTAGCAGATCTGCAATTCATAAACAAGTAAGAACCACAATGAGAACCAAAAAAAATCAAAGTAATTAATCATACAAAGCATGAGAATACTTTGTATGGGTCGAATTCAAGGCACGCCATTTGGTTTAATTTGCAAACCGTTTACCACCACAAAGAGGGAAAAATGAAGAAAGAATACGGTAGTTGGTAATATGTGACTCATCGAAGCAGGTAGGAATTAACGGATATGCTGCTCAAATTGGAATTTATGTGCGTAAACCACGAAACCCCCTTTAGGCGCTAAACTCGTTTCCTTCGTGTTGCCCAGAAATTGACTATGACTACTACGTTTTACACCCATTATAGCTTGTGAGACCATGGGAACTCTTCCCCAATAAAAAAAAATGAAAAAATAGGAAAATAAAAAAACACTACGCTACTAATAGCCGCGGGATTACGCTGGAAGTAGCTCGTGCCCGTTATAACCTACTTTGCCATGAACATCAATTACCACACATTTTCCGTTGAAAACGCGTTGGTTCTACAATCTGTCTTAGGGTCCAAGTCAATTAATATGACAGTAAAACTTGTCCCTTTAAAAAAAAAATACTAATTTTTTGTCTTTAATTCTTCAAATCTCGTTTGATAAAAGAAATCTTTGATTTTTAATGTTCAAATTAATGCGGGAAGAGATGAGAAGCTTGGGAAGGTCAAGGTATAACAGCATTGCACGTTTTTACTTCGGGTACGTTGCGGTGTTACTAACCTTAACCGGAACTAATTAAAATGTTAAGATGGGTTGAATCCAAGAAAAAATAGCAATTTCCTATTTTGGAGGCCTGTGTTCGTGCCCGAAAATTTATAATACACGCCCCTACGACACCATGCTAATATCAATGACCCCGGTAGGGTCATGAGCAAAACGAAACGGGATAAGACCGGTCGGAATGACTTTTTTGAATTTTGTCTGGCTGGTTCCGCAAAACAGGTTCTGTCGTGTGAGCACACATCCGTGCCCTTTTGCTCTTTCACTTTTTATTGTTTTCTACATTCGTTAAGAAAAAACTTTCATTTGGGCAACCTGACAAAAGGTAATCTAGAGGGGTTTATTACCTGCATTGGAATTCACGTTCTTGAAGACAAAGCTCCATACAAGCTTGGCGAGACGCTGCCCGACGCCGGGACTTGATGAAGATTTCCGCAAGTTGAGAATCTTCCACCGTTTCAAACGCCCATGGACGACCGTTACACACCGAAGATCCTCGTAAGCATATCTTCTTGGCGAACAGGGTGAATACCGGAAATTGAGAACGGGACAGGGCTTCTGTGAATAATTAAAGACATTGGAGGTGAAAAAAGGTTCGTTTCCATCTCGCGTCACAAAAGCTTTCAACTTTCCATTTCCGTGTACGTCTTAAGATTACGTCATCGAAGCTCCGCTATAGTTATGTGTGCATGCAAGTTTATAGGCTCGGTTCTGCATAATAATCAAGCCGCACCTTGTGAGACCGTTGACCGAAACCTTCATCTTGAACTTGAAATTGCATCGAAATCGATTTTTTTGTTGCTACAGAATTGTAAAGTTTCCATTCGGAAATATGCTTGAATTGCATGATTCAATTAATGAATTAATTCTCTCTGTAACACTTCAAGCATAGAATTTATTCACTCACGAATTCTTCAATTCATTCAACTCTTCAATGCTTGAAATTGAATGAGAAGGGTCCAATTGATTTAAGAATGTTTAAAAAAGAGTTTAAGAGTCTAAAGTGTTTACGTTTGACGGTTTTAAAATTGTCGTTTACGCGAAAGGATTTAATTCAAATACATTTCAATAGTTTTATTTTTTCAAGTTTTCCAAGTTATTAAATACGGTTCCTTTAACAGTAAGATTCGGCACAAAGTAATTATTTCCCGCCATTGAGCTCTGTAGCTGAAAGGCGGGAAAATACCAAGTGCTTCGTAAAAGTATACGAGGAATGAGTAGGTTAATTTGTTCCTCAAGTGTTGATCACCGGAACTACTCTAACCGCCCAGGTATTATATTTCTTTTCATAAAATTTACTTGTGTGTGTTGCCACAGCGTTTATACAGTAATCAATGGTGTTGCCGATGACACTATTTCATTTGGGCATGGACGAGTTACTTTTACATCAAACATCAAATAGTTGAACTTCTATGAAACCGGATTTTCTTTTTGTTCAAGAGAAGAGCCCCGGTTCCTTTTGGTTGCTTTTTATAGGCCCAAGCAATGACTGCTTTTTCCGCCTTCGTTCCCGACTCGTGGAGTCCTGGCGGGTCCATGACCTAAACCATTTTTCTCTGCTCTGCTAAATTTTCAGCACAAAAGATGTACCCAAGAAGGGATCAAGAACAATAGGCATGGCTTTAGAAGAGCGGCGTTTGGTTCTCGA
Source organism: Lepidurus arcticus (assembly GCA_003724045.1). Classification (NCBI taxonomy): domain Eukaryota; kingdom Metazoa; phylum Arthropoda; class Branchiopoda; order Notostraca; family Triopsidae; genus Lepidurus; species Lepidurus arcticus. The sequence continues at coordinate 34,898 of RJJA01000269.1, read as the reverse complement.
TTTCAAGTTCAAGTTCGGGGAGTTTGGGTAGTTTTCACAAGATTGCGGTAGATCCTTTCCGAAAGGTAACATTTATTGCGTTCACCCCTAACGCCCCCCAGTAATTCGCTACCTGCACAGCAGCTGTCTGTCTGTGCTGTACAAGGAATCAGATGAGCATGTACAAAAGTGGTTTGACAACTAATTTTGAAAAATTTGATGTTAAAAGAACTTTGATCTTAAATCGTAAAGTTTCTTTCTTGTATTAATACTTTTTATTTCTGGGTTGAAAATTCTTACCAAATTCACCACACAAATCAATAATTTTAATTTATAAATTCCATCAAGAAATGTAATTCCTCAAAATCGAAATATGTATTTCGGCCTATTTGAAGCCATCAAGCATTCGTTATAACCACGAAGTTATTATTGCGTCAGTGAATTGATATAACTTTTACCCTAAGATTGAAAATTCAATTTTTTTCGAATTGAAAGAACTTACATTTCTTGTTTTAATAAAAGGCTTCGCGAACTATTTGACTAAGAACTAAGCATAAAGGAAACTTCTATACTTTAGAGGTTTTATATTTCCTTGTATAGCTAACTTAAGTTGTAAACTAGCCAACTCATTGTTTCAGAATTATTTGTATCAATTTGGGTACCGCAATAAATTTTTTTAAAGAAAAATAATCTTCTTTTCCTACAAAACACATTATATGAAGAAATAATGTGATACGGCTCCCCTTTTTTGCCGTGATATACATTATCTGTTACCTTTGTTAGTATCTGAAGAGGAGCTGAAGAGTACGCAGAGGCCCGTTTCAAAATTGATGGATTGGCAGCTCGAATTTTGATGACATGCTTGAATGCAGTCGGACAAAAGTAACGATTCCGCAAGCGTGTCTAAGATATCATTAGGAGAGCTATATACGAAGCCCGTCAACAATTCAAAGGTGATTTGGGAGGAATTGCACGTGCCGTTGCCCACCACTTGAATTTGTTGTTGCTGTGCGTTTCCCCAATTTCCATAAAATTCGCAGCACACCAACACGAACAACAAGGTCCTTTTTGCCAAACCCATCTTAATGGTTTTTCTGTTTTGGCCTAAAAAATTTCTATAGCCAATATCACTGAGCAGGTGGGTGGGGGACCTACTCCTTCCGGTAGCTCAAGAGGTTTGTAAACGACTGACGAGGAAAGGGCCAAGTTCAGGTTATAACGGGGACCTTGCTATGCTTGCCGTTTTTCGGTGTCGTCTTGACTTTGGAAACGTAAGAGAAGTACCTCCCAGGTCCCGCACTAATGCACTGAACGACTGCACCTCTTTTCCAGTAATTTTCATTGGGACCTTTACCTTTTCCATAACGACAAGGATTTTCGGGAGGAAATGTGAGATATATGGGCTTTGCAGGGGTTCGGGAATATCCCTTTCCGTTGACTTCTGGCTGATATATTCCAGAGGTTACGAGTCAACAGTTTTTGTCCTACGTTCGTTCTCCCCAAGCCCCTTTTTTCCTGCCATTACCATTGCAAAGTAATTGCAAGGGAGTATAGAGATACAAACCTACATGACTCAAATTCTTCACCGTATCCTAACCATAACACTTTCTTTAGTCTGGTGGTCCCTTGACAACTTAGCTGGCAAAATACAGTTTTAACAGGAATTCCCACTCATTAAGGAAAACGGTCGATTATTGCCAAGATGATTTAAGAAATTAACGGGGATTTATCATAACTTTTGTTCTTATTCAAGGCGTTATGGTGTGTAGTAAATTGGATACAATAACTGTAAGAGATTGGAAAATATGCTGAGCATATTTTAGCTTATGCAAAAGGCAGCTGCTTCGAAATGTTCGATCATTTGAATTTCTTAAATAGTTCGATTTTTGAAGCGAGTTTTTATCATTTCTGCGTGAAACGATTTTTTTTTCTATTGAAAGCTCAGGCGTGAGCGAATGCTCGTTGCCGTTTCTATACACGTTTTCACTAGATTCATATAATAACGATCTTTTTTTGCATGACATTACATTCCTTGTTGCAATAATTAATTAAGGATATTAGGCAATAAATGTAAAGGTACCGGAAAGAAGTTCATAGTGAATTTTTTCACATCTAAGATAAAGAGAAAATGCCCATATTCCTGGTTCATTGTTGAGACAAAGTAATTACAAGCCATCGGAAACAAGGAAACCAAAGTAAACTCTGTAAAGAAACAACAAGAAAAACATGGATCATAAAAGTTTTAACGATTATGGAACGAACATTCCCTTTTCTCAAGTTTAAATTTCCTGTTAATTGTACTTTTTAATTTCTTAGAACAGCCATGTTACTTAAAAATAGTCAAAGTACAAGCAGCAAAGTTTCGACCCCAGAAAACTTCCATATGTCAGAATCGTAACCCCGTACTATTGGCATATTGCATAAAGTAGTTGATTATGGCACATTTGAAACTTAGGCATTTTTTTCCATTTTTCAATACTTAGTTAATGTTGAGGTCTTTGGCCCTAATCTTTTTTCCTTTTTGGTATTCGTGGAGCATGTAATACGCGTCACGCATTAAAACGAAATAGCTATGAATGCTAGTTAGATCTGTTTGCCTCGCGCCTTGCAGAAGCCCTTGAACTTTTCTCCCCAAGATTCTTGATTTTTCTTAATAAAAAAGAGAATGTAAAACAGCAAGCAGCACATCCAGTAAGCCTTAATTAGCGTGCCTAATCCGTCGTAGCGAAGACCATAGCATCTCTCCAAGGCTGCAGGCCTTGGAAAAGAAGTAACCTGACTGAAATAAAATTCACGTTGATTTATTTTGCCTGCTAACTTTCTTTTTCCTTTGTTTGCCTAGGCGCATGGCGATCCCTGTAAACATATCAACCGAGTTATTGTTAAAATGTGTGAAGTATATGAAGTTCGTCCTCCAAAGCAAGCAGCGTATATACTATCTGTATAAGACAATGCTGTTTATACTAAGAGGTGCTTGTCGAAGCGTTAACGCAAATGTGAGATGCACCCAAAAGGTCAATTGCATCCTTTTGATTCTCAACGTATTGTGGGTGCGTCCTTCCGGAGTGTACGGTACACAGTCTATGGGGAAGTCTCCACATACCTGTTTGTCGTGTCTTGTCATTGTGATCATCGTCAGTCTTGTTCTCATGCTCTTTTTCTTGGGTCCCCAAGGTCTTATCTTATGAATTAATTAAAATTCGCTTGGCTTTCTTCGCTTAAATGACCAAACCCGTTGTCTTGATTAAAAGTCCCGGAACGGACAAATGATACTCAACGTGATTGAATCGAACTGTTTTTTTTTAAGTCCATGTGCATTATTTTCTGGGTTAAAACTGGATTGTTTCCCTAAATGTATGTGGTAGACAAACAGTTCTAAAAACGTGGAAAGGGTTCACTGTAGGCCATGAATATGGTTTGGAATAGCTGGGAGCTATGGTGTGGACGGTAAAATGAACTCGCTAATGACAGCCGAGTTAAGCCTTGCATGAAGTTTTGATTGCGATGGCGCTAGAAAAGGATGTCCTGAAGTGTACAACCACGTGGAGCTTCTGGATTGGGTGGTACTATACCTATGTGGAGCTATGTTTGGACTGCTTCCTTGTTCTTCATCTCTACCCGTTTTCCTGGTAGAGAATCAAAAACGTTAGATATTCTTGTTGCGATTACTTGTGCGTGAGTAGCAATGACTAAGCAGTGGAGAGTAATCGCTCTGTGTCTGTTTTTTGGCTCTTGCGGTGCTAATGCGAGTGAAGATGTCACGAAAAAAGTGAGAGCGGACGATCTGATCACGTCGACAACCCAACTAGAAGCGCTGTGGAGATTTGAACGAGGGTTCGTGCGACGCATCGAAGATTTAGCGCTGACGACTGAGAAAATCGCAACCACTTTCCGCAAGTAAGTAGAATCATTACAAATAATCAGCTTTCCTTCTAAAGTTAACGAGTCTATTTTAAGGTACGTGGACAGTTTCGAGCAAATCCGTGGAAAGAATCAAGGAAACAGCCAAACTGTACAACATCCAATTGACGCTTTGCTATTGATACGCCATTTGAGCACGTCCTGGCCACATTTGCGCAATGCCGTGACTAAGCTCGAATCCATAGCTGAGGATGCAGGTTCTTAGATTATTTTATTTAAAAAATGATTTTGAAATCGATTTCTAATTAGGTGAACTGATGGAAAGGGAGGATGATCAGCCGGTGCCTGACGAGAAGACGCTGGAAGCCGCAGAATTTGCGATTTCACGTTTAATCGCAGCCTACGATCTGGATATCAAAGACTTGGTACGTGACGGGGCTATTGAGAAACAGAAAGCACTAGGAAGACTTACAGGTAAGGCCGAATAACCAGCAATTTATCAATTCTAGTCTTCTACGTCAAGTAACGTTTTTTTCTGTTTAATTTTAGCGTGGGACTTGGGTAGGTTGAATACCCCGGCCTTAAACATGCAGTTAATGGCCCCGGCTTATGAAATCGTGGAGGAATTGCTGCTCTTATTACAAACGCACAGTACCACACAACAGCTGGGCCAAAACTCCTTCGCCTCGCCGGCTTCACCGTTAATTTCCCCGCCCTTCGTCGACGACATCATTACCAAGGACGTTGTTTTGGGTCTAAAAACCGGTTCCGCCAAATACGTAAATTTAGAAATCCTCTTTTACAACTTGTAAACCCTTGAACCCATATTATTCTTATTTAGCACGATGAAGTACTCAAAAGCGTGGCGCTAAGAGAAACAAAAACATTTGGGAGGGGCTTGAATCCTGTGCCGTACAATGCTCGAATGTGGAATAAGAACCTCCAAGTTAAGTTTCAGCAGTTCAAGCCTCAGTTGCAGCCTTACCCTGATCCTGAGGTTGAAAGAGAGCAAATTCTTCGTCTTTGCAAAGGAGAAGAGTTACGGGTGAGAATAATAACGATGCCAAAAAGGATTTTAAAGACGCATTTTCGATTTTTGTATTTATAATTTACTTAGGATCAACGAGTTTTGGGGAAGTTATCATGCTTCTATCATTTGGTTCAGCTCTGGCCTTTTAAAGTGGAAATCTTGTCGAAAACACCACACGTTTTATTGGTGCATGATATAGCGACGTCAGGCGAAGCCAATGGCATTATTCGCGCTGTTCAGGCAAATTTAACGGGGACGGACGCTGGCGCCAGCATGAGCTTCAAAAAGTCAGAGTTCATTTTATAACGACAATAAAACAAACTGGAATTTTAATGGCTTGAATAGGGCACTACTGGACAGCAATAACTCGTTGGCTCTAAAGATTTCAAAGCAAGTTTCCTTGTTTACCGAAACCAATGCCATTTCTGGATTGCACAGCGAACCCGCTGTGGTGAAGAACTACGGACTAGCTGGAACATATGGCTTACATACGGATTTCAGAGGCGTCAATTACACAACTCCAGGTTTTGGCGAGCGATTAGCTACAGTTTTGGTGTATCTCACTGACGTCAATATTGGTAATTCTCTCGTTCTTGCGTAGCTGTTTTTAAATGTCTAAAAGTTTTCAGAACTAAAAGCTGAAGCTTAATAAGTCTAACAGTAAAAATCTAAATTTAAACCTTTCCTTTTTTTACAAATCTTAGGAGGACGGACGGTTTTTCCGCGAACTGGTTTAGCAGTAAGCCCCGTTAAAGGAGCAGGTTTATTCTTCTGGAATGTGGATGCCACGGGTACTGGGTTTGAGCCTTTGACAGTCCATTCAGGTTGCCCCGTTGCGATAGGCAACAAATGGGGTAAGAATGTTTAAAGTCACTACAACTACTTTTAATTTCTGTAAAATCATTGTATTAATTGTTTCTTCTTGTTTGCATAGTACTGTCACATTGGATCAACGAATTCGCCAATACTTTCAAAAGACCTTGTTTGTCTAGCGCGAAGCAATCCTTCACGTTCATTCAATAGATTTTCTTAAATTTGCGGGGCTGCGAAGGACGGCAGAGCTATTTGTTAAATTTCCCAAGCAGAAATAAAAATGTGAACTTAACAGTCGAATTAGTAGACTAGACTTACTTGAACAAGATTCCTTGTCTAAAAATCGAATGTCGTCAATTGCAAAACCTCCGCTTTCAGACACCCCCTCAAAGACGACATTCTGAAAGGGGAGGAGGAGCTTAGTTCGAAATATTTCGTATTTTTTTTAACTTTCATTACCTGTGAGGGGCTGTCTGAAGACGGTAGTAGGATTTGGGCGGGTATCCAGGGCGTTTTGTATCGGATTTCGGATTGCTCCAAAGCACCTGACGTCACTTTCCATATCTCTTCACTTAATTCGCCTTCTCCCAATCGCCTATTAAATAAAATAAACAAAAAACCGTTAATGTTTACTTAGTAAATTGTCAGTAAATTGTAACCGAAGTATCACATAATTAAAATTCTTGAACTAACTGGGGAAAAAAGCAATACCTTTTCAAGGATAAGGTGGTATTGGGATTCGTGTAAGCGGCAGCAAAGAAAAACATGAGACAAAGCGTTTCATTGGCTGGTAAATCTGGGGAGCTAAGCTGCGTTTTCACTGGGCGGGCGTAGTAGGATTCGAAATAGGCGTATCCTCCTATTTTTAGTCATTTTAGATTGGCCCGATTTTTAATAACAATAACTATTAATTATTAAATTTACATCATTATTAGTTAATTTATTATTTATTTATATGATTTAAATGTATATTATTTATTTGAAATCTAATTATCATGGATTTTTTTAGCTACCTTCAGCCGTTTGGGAGGTGTGGTCCCGGAAATTGCTCAAGACCACGCCCCGACCGGACATATGCCACTTTGAATACGGATGCGTTTCTTCCTCGCGTTTCCCTTCGTTTCCTTCGCAATTCGCATTATTCGTGGGTTGTCGGTACAACTGTACTTGTAATAATTGCAAGGGGTTCGTAAGACTTGGAGTCCCTGGGATTGGCTCGTACCGGTTGGGCTGGTGTGCTTCGATGGTAGCTTTACTGACAGTATGTTGCGCATACCGGCCACTGGTAGGGTACTTTCCGTTACCAGGATTTTGGGTATTTCCCAACGAGGTCCAACCACTTCCGTTGCCATTATTGCGACTTTTGTAAGGTGCACTGGGTTGAGGATTAACCGTTTCGGGGTTGATGTACCGGTGGGGGTCCTGGTTCATAATCCGGGCGTAATCCTTTCGATTAAAGCCAATCCAATCCGCATCCTTACGTCCAGGCATGACCGCCCTTTCTTCGCGATTGGTTCGTGCACCGTTACTACTGATAATGAAAGACTTGGACCCGTTTCCTTCTTCTGAGCTAACAACGTCGATGAGGTTGTTCGAACCTAGTGCTGTTACTTGATCTGATACATCGACAGTAGATAAGGATAGATTCGCTACTTGGTTGGCTGTGCGATTTACATCTACTTTGAAAATCAGCTCCGTCGCGTCCTGGTCGGGTGTCTGGGTCGTGGTATCATCGGGTGTCACCGTGTTGGCGATACCTTCTGCTGGTTCTGTCACAGCATTACTGTTCAGAGTAGTTTGCGAAGAGGCCTGACTCGAAGTGATGATAATTGTAGTTGTGGGACTTGCTGTAGTTGTAGGAATTGCTGTAGTTATGGTACTTGCTATAGTGGTGGGGCTTGGTGTAGTAGTAGGACTCGGAGGAGTCGTGGGACTAGTGGTAGAACTTAGAATCGTAGTAGTCGGTGGTATCGTACTGGTAACCGTGGTAAGCGGCGTGGTAATCAAAAGGGCTTCGGGTACCTTGGGCGGTTTTACTGTCGTACTACTAACTGTGATGGTCGGAATGGGTGTGGTTGACGTCACTGTTGTAGTACTGATGGTAGTAGTAGTCAGGACTTGAAATACTTTGTCGACCGTCCAACCGCATAAGTGCAAATCAAAGCTGCAATCGCCTTTGCGAGCCGTCGCGCTAACAGGTAGTGCTAAGTTAATGAAAAATTTCAGTTACTGTCGGATTTGGGAATTCATTTGCGTAATTACTTTCGCAAGTGCCTTTGAAGATACTGACGTCGTCGATACCGATGACCCCGCGGATGCCATTTCCCCGAGTGCCAACGAAGCTTAACACTCCGCCATTGGAAGGCGTGAAGGAAGCCTATAATTTAGTTGAAATATATATTTAAACAAAAACAGGTAAATAAATAGTTACTTGAGCGTAAACCCATTGATCATCGTGATGACTATCCCAGCGCCACAGAATAGAAGGAATGTCCTGTCCTACAGAAGAAATATTTTCTTTCGCTTGGTAGTGCACGACCTAGATAGAAATGACACTGAAACACTGTTACCATAGAAAGTACAATTTATTTACTTCAAGGGACCCGATTCTGGGCAGATTGGGGACATAACTCGCTTGATACACCCAAAAGGAGATGCAATGGGTTTCGTTGTTGGGTTTCAAAGGAGGACTCGTAAGATACCCACGGGAGCCTGGACGATGAGCATATCGATGAGTGTCAAAAAGCAGAAAATTGTTGATGGTATTCCCGGTACTTTGCCTAGGTTTATTACATAACAGATTAGAGAAAAGCGTTCGTCTTAAAGTCTTAACTTTATCATCTATGGGCTTAAATAATTAGCCTATGGGAGTGGTAAGAATCGGCTTCTTTGGCTCATACTCCTACCACTTTGAATTTATCAAAATATTAACCTAATCGATGTGAGAATATTTAAAACGAACTATTTGTTATACAGTTATATTCTAATGTGTTAAGGTATCTGTATAATTATTTCAATGAGTTTGAAATATTTTGGAATTTAAATTCAAAACCGGCTTTACTGGTTATGACCGTTAGGTATCCCGCCATTCATGTCTCCTCCCACACGCGTCCACAACAAAGAAGGTCCTTGGGCGTAGTTCGCTGTTTGCCAGTTACACATGCCATCTTCGAAAGTACAATCTGGACCTTGAAGAGAAGATCCTTGGGGCAAGCCTACATGTTCGTTGCAGCGACATGAAATTTCGTTGGTAATTAAAAAAAGACGATGTACCTGGACACGCGCCGCGTTCCATGCGAAACGAATCGATTGCTATGTCACCATATCCGGATTCACCCACAGTGGCCTCCACGACAATCTAAATATGCACACGTTAAGATACCGTCATTCCTTGCAGGCACAAGAAAATTTGTTATTGGTATTCCGACCTTGAATGGCGTTGAAGAGGAGAGCGTGACCTGGGCACGGTACCATAATTCCCTCGGCCCCGACTCGGTCACGCGCCACACTTCCGTGGAATTGGATTCCGAGCTTTGCAACACCCTGAAATTGATCACGGTAAATTTATCATATGTTTTTTCAACTTATTGCATCTCAGGTCTGTTCTTCTTCTTTTGTTCTAGGACGTGACTGTAAGGCTTACCGAAGCTCTCCGATGCCCTCACCAAACATGTGGAACCAAAAGATGAAGCAAGACGGTGTGGATGCATCTACTGAGGGGCTAGTTAGTCTCGCCTTGTTACCGGCGTGACGGGGAAAGTGGGAATCAATGTAGGCGTAGCCCCCTTTACACAAAAAATAAATAAAATAGCTGTAGACCCATCATAGCAACAGCGAGACATCTTCATGTTTCGTAATACTAATTCGAAAATATTTTTACCGAAATTGTTAGGTAAGGACGTGGAAGGCTGGTCACGGATGGGGCCAGTATGGGTCCATGAAGTCCCCCGGCTTAATGACCAGTCAAAATCATCCTCTTCAGCATTGGCCCAATTGCAAAACCCGGCGTTAAACTCGCATTCGTCTATAGTACGGGTCATAAAAGTGGAATCGATCTCGTCATTAAGAATGATTATTGTTTTGTATGAAGAAAATGTCGTACCTTCGCAAGGTCCATTGGATACCTCGACATTGTCGAGCGCCACGTAACCGCGGAATTGGGGTGATTTGACATTCGGCACGGCTTCGAAAACGAAAGCGTGCTCGTACGGCGAGCTGTAAGTCACGTGACCTGTCACCCACTGTCCATTGGTTTGATCAGATGAGGTCCAGACTGCGTCAATCATTTCTTGCGTTGGATTTTCATGAGCGAAAAGATTCCGCGAAGGAGTCCACGCTAGAGGAAACCGCATAGAAACGTCTGCGGGAACTGGTTCTTGCGGCTTAGTAGTACTGGGAATAATGGTAGGGATCGTGGGGTAAAGGATGTTTTCCATGGGAATTTCACGCTTATAAATCGTATTTTGCGTCTTGGGCAAGAACTGGACTCGCGAAATTCGGATTCGCTCTGCGCTACCGCCTTTTAAAGCGTACTAATGCCATAAAATTAGGGAGTTTAAATTACAATTAACAAAGACCAAAGAGCTTATGTAATGTAATTACCGAAAATTTTAGACATTTGCCCTCCGATGTAGTGGGCCGATACTTTGGAGATTTTAACCAAGCTTTCGGTGCATTGGACGGAATAGGATAGTCGTAAATCGACGATGTTTCAAAGTAGGCGTACCCCCCTAAAGATTAAGTATTACTTTAGTCTTTTCTTGTCTAAATATATTAATATGATTTGACCATTTAAAACTAAAGCTTTTTATGAAGATAAGGTATAAGAAAAAGTCTTGCAGTGTTGTAAGAAATAGTATAAGAAAGAACGTTCTCCAATTTAAAGGTGTTTAGTTGTTATCATTGTTGCTCATTATAGGAACAGCTATGAAAGTTATATAATTTAATCCTATTAAATGTGTATGTATACGTTATGTAAAATTTTCTTCTTCTCTGTGGTAGGAATCAAGAAAAGCTGGGTTGACAACGTTGAAATTAAGTTTTTTATTACTGCAACAGCTACTCGTAGTAGCTATAATACTGCGTACTTAGCTTTTGCTCGAAAACTTGCTGCGAATGACTGAATATTGGACACAACGTACGTGACCATAATTCTCTTCAAGTGTAGAAAACTTTGTAACTTAGAGGCGAAATACTATAGCAAAGATGGTATTTAAAACAACATCTGGCAGACAATGAAATACCCTAATATTTCAATTTTCACCAAAGTTATCGGACTCTAATGCAAGAAATAAATGTCTAACCTGTGCTGGAGTTAGAAGCGTCCATTGGGGGACCACCTAACCAATTCGCAGTTTGACCCACACCGAGTTTCCAGAAATAGACACCTTGATTGTAAACATTCACATCGAAATCACATTTGGAGACGTTGAATCGGCCCGAATCTTCAGTGGTATCAAACGAACAACCTTCTTGAATCTCTGAATTCGTTTCTGTCGTCTCTATTTCTGTCGTCGAATTCGAAGGCGAACTCTGACGAGCTTGTCGAAGATTCTGATACTACCATTTTGGAAAATAAAAGCAAAATTAAAATATTATTTCGAAAATTATTTTTTGTTAATTATATTGCAACATTTGCATTAAACTTTATAACAAAATTTATAAGCTTATGAAGAGAAAATTGAGGGAGGATTTACCTTGGATTGTTCGAAAAGCTTCCATAGGACATCGTTGCTGGCTTCTATAGGTAAACTAGCAATTAAGCATGCTAAGTAAATTAGCCCTCGCCACATGGTGAACTCACTTCACTCTTAGTCCAATGTTTAGCTTTACACCACACGACACTGTGACTCGACTAATTGTGGGGACCTGAGGTTTTATAACCTCCTGAAGGCTGAAGTGCTCGTCCTTTCGGTTTCCAAATCACTTTCGCCACACGATGGATGTAGAAAAAGACATAAACTTTGTCTTGTATGTGGTTCAGCAAGAGCACTTTTGCATGGCGACCTCCTCTGCTTCAGAAACTTGTATTTTTTTCTTCTTGGACGGAAGCCTACAAGGTAATTAACGCGAAGCCGCCTGTAACCGACACGATATGAAGGTCTGGCTTCTCAGGTGTGTTATGGCGACAGAATCTCGAGCTCCTTTTATATTCCGACAAGTGTACGAGAGCAACACCTGCGTGATATATAATTGAATGGAAAGACGTGCGTTGGCTAGAATCCACTTGCATGCCATTGCAAAGCAACACACAGCTGAACAGAGAGTTCGTAACCCCTAGGAAATTTTTTTTGTGTTTTCGAGTATCCTAATGAAGATAATTATGTAAGTGCATTGGCCCAGGGAGGGTGGCAACAGGATGCGGAAAATAAAAGAAGCTAACAGCAGCAGCCAACAACCTAGCAACTTCCTATTTAAAAATGTCTACTAGCATTTTAAACATACCATAGGAGACCTTGGCCTTTGCTTTTTAAAAAGCCAAGAGTAAAAAAAACGCAACAGTTAGATTAAGACCAAAAAAGCGATTCATTATATTCCCTTCAAATTTGAAGATCTTAACCGTGATTGTTGGGATGATTATGATGTCGCATTGCATTATGTGAATTTGATTAATTGTTCGCCAAAGTAGGTCAGGATGATAAAGGGCGTGTACCAATGATAATATCAACCGAAAGGATCACAATCAACTCATTTGCATTTGATGAAAACGAGTTTGTTCCGGATGTTAATTTGCAAAATTAGGCTACATTTGCGTTCATTAACGGTAGTCGAGCAGAACCGATATTGTCGTTATTATAGCTGCGACTAGGCAGAAACCAGTGCGACTTTAATTGGGGAGGAAAACGTGCTGGGCTTTTTTATAGGTAGCGCGAGAAAACAGCCGCCTCGCGAGCGGATGCAACCCTGGACTAGCGACGTTAAGTTTTGGGCCGGTAAGTTTGTTTTGTTCTGCCTTGGAAGCCTTAGATCATATATTAGATCACATAGTGTATATGATCCAAGTCGCAAGCCGTAGTAACACAAAGAGTTGCGGCTATTAGCAGCAGGTTCTCCAGTTTCAGACCCCGTAGATAAAATGACACCAGATGTGTCATATTACTTCAGAACGTTCTCAGGAAAGATGATGAATGACAAGCTTGTATCACTCGAATTAAAAATTGGTACGTACTATAGTTGGATTGGAAATGCATTAGGTTAGGTAATGTTAGGTTAGGATAGGTTAGGTTGTGTTAGATTAGGTTAGCTTGTTTTTTTCTTTTTAATTTATATATCAGAGTGAGTAAAGCTCTTGGCCGACTTTTATTGCCAGCCTTCTGAATTTTTTACATTTCGTTGAACACTTTTCCATACATACTACAGGGTTATCTTAGGTTAGGTTCTCATCAACATCAATGTGATTCTCATCAACTTTCGCTAAAACTTTCACTTTCTTTCACTCCACTATAGCTGCAGAGGTGCTCATTCCCCCCAGGCCCAAAGAGGAGTTCCCCCCCCCCAACCCCTATAAATCACCCCCAACATATCGAGGGGGGATTGATTCCCTTCGGGGTATTGAAGGTCCCCCCCCCCAGAACATCGCCAAGAGGAGTTACTCCTCGCGACCCCCCCCCCCATGAGCACCACTGACTAACTGAAAAAATAAAATTCATTGTTCAAAACTGACACAAAAGTGTCTTTTATGATAGCGGGATACAGTACACATTTTTAACTAATAACGTTTTGAACTGGGAACCCTGGTGCAGCAGTTTTTGCACTGAATACCACAAAATTGAGTGTTGCAACAGTGAATTTGTGGCATTCAGGGCAAAAAGTGCTACACCAGGGTTCCCAGTTGAAAACGCTAATAAGAAATCAGGTGCGGCCTTTCTGGGAACTATTTTGGACTTGGCGGGAGGAACAAGACGACTTGGCAGCAGACTAGCGAGTCAACACAGCAGCACAGTGTCATGGCGTGCGAAGGTGAGAGTTTTCCGTTGCATGAAAGTGTTTTTGTCAACGATTTGAGGAAATTGTCGTCATTAATTCGATCGTGTGATCTCGCCAGGAAAGATAAACATGGTAACTGGCCTCTTGAGTCCTCTAACCTAAATTTGCAATAACTTTGACTTTTCTTTCATCCCCAGGAAATACCGCGTTACACCTGGCAGTTATGCTCGGCCATAAAGGTGTTTTGTAGCTTAGTTTCGATTAGTATCAATTGTCTAACGTTCCAAACTTTATCCTTAGAATGTGTTCAACTCCTCTTAGCAAGAGGAGCGCCTGTCAAAGTCAAGAACGCACATGGTTGGACGCCTTTGGCCGAAGGAGTCAGTTATGGCGACAGACAAACGGGTAAATTTTCCATTTACCAGCTTATAAAGGCTTTCTTTCTTAATCGATATATTTCCTTAGTTGCCTTGCTGTTAAAGAAATTGAAGCAACAATCACGTGAACAGCTGGAAGAACGACGGCCGGTTTTATTAAAAGCGTTAAATCAGATTGGTGATTTTTACTTGCAGCTCAAATGGGACTTTACAAGTTGGGGTAAGAAGCGTTGTGCAGAGAACGGACTGTGGCTTTATATAAGCCTTCACATCCTTTCAACGTTTTCTGCATATTAATACAAGCAAATGTGTTTTCTAGTGCCTTTGGTTTCAAGGATTTTGCCTTCGGACGTCTGCAAAATTTACAAAAAGGGATCTCGCATACGTCTGGACACTACCCTCGTCGATTTCAACGATATGCGATGGGAAAGGGGTGATATTAGTGTAGTATACAATGGAGAAGCCAAGCCAAATCGGTCATTAGTCATCTTGGATAACAAGCTAAAAGTCTATCAGCGAGTGCGCTCTGAAGATAACGAAACTGAAATTGATGACGAAGTCGATCTCCTCATGGGAAGTGACATTGTAGCCGCCCAAATGTCAACCAAAGCTATCCAGTTCCATAGAGCTCAAAGCGGGTTTTTCTTCCGCGCAGACAGATCGGTATCTTGCACAAACGATAGCCAAATGCATACTAATTATTGATCTTTTCTAGGAACTGGTTGGCGCATATCAAGCGGAGTTTTATCACTTGAATGGCTTAACTCTGGAGTCCCGGAAACGAAGAGAGCACTTAAGCCAGGATGACTTAAAGAAGAACAAAGCTCTAATGGAGAGTTTCACACGAGGCAGTTCGTACAACCTGGCCGTCAATGGCGAAGTACGTTTTGAGTTCGACGAATGACGTATTTGACTATACTCGCTTATTTAGGTCATCCGGAGGCCTTCGTTATGTCCACCTGCCAAAGCCGATATCACGTGGGAAGAGTATATTAACGGTCCCAGCAACAATACTCCGTTCTTGGGGCGCCAAATTGTGTGCAAAGAAGTTTCCAAGACTTTTAAAGCCATGGTTGCTATGGTACACTGATTTATTTTGTACATTACAGGGTTTATGCGAGATGTGTTCCTTATTTAGAGTCAGGACTTTCCGTTGAGTGTCGAAACACTTTTAGATGTGTTGGAAGTCATTGCCCCAGTCAAGCATTTTAGTAAATTGCGGGAATTTGTACAGTTGAAGCTGCCGCCTGGTTTTCCAGTCAAAATTGGTAAATAAAAAAATGGGGAAAAATTGCAAATTAAACGTCTACAATCTTTGGTATTATTATTATATAATTCTGAATTGCTAGATATTCCCATTCTCCCCACTGTCACTACCAGAGTTACGTTTCAAGACTTCGAAAAAAGAAGCGACATATCTGATGCCTTGTTTGAAATTCCATCCGATTATTACGAAGACCCAGGCCGGTAAATTTGGCTTTATTTGGCTTAATTCGGGTGCGGGATGTTGAAGGCGAAATTTTATTGCAATTTTCCAGCTTCCCTGAGTTATGACCACACGATTTAATATCACTGATTGAATGCGAAGAAATGCCCTTGTTTACTTTTGGCTCCATGGCCATGACAAAGCCATCTTCTAGTCAAATCCCACGAACCACACAACCACTTTTGTTAGCCGATTTCAACAATGCCCCTCCACGATCCATTCCAATGTGTAACAACTCACCAGATAGGACTACCAGACACGTAAGACATTATTTGGCACATTTTCCAACCCCGGCCGTGAAAATTAATCAGGAGCAGGTTGAGCATTATACCACGATAGAAATTCCTTGGCAATACTTTGGGAGTTTTTACAGTTCTTCTTTGGCGTTCGTTTTTGCCACCCGTTAAAACGGCTAAAATTTACGAAAATGTTTTTTTATTTCGAAAACTAGTGAAGTAAGTTTTTGTAGCTACTCTATCAAATCTTGTTGTAACAGAATTATTTTGAAAAACAGATCAATGAAAAATAACGCAAAAATAATGTTTTTTTGTAACTGAATTATTCATTTCAGACGGTGATTTTGATTCACCCTCATCTTAATAAATGGTGAACCATATTCAGCGGTAAACCAATTATGCGTCGGGTTCGGTATTATCAACTGTAATATAAAACACAGTACGAATGTTAAGAATTTTGATTCTAATCGTGGAATTTACCCTTGCCCGCTTCCTGGCGCTTCTCTTTGATTTGTTCATGTTTTTCTTGCGGACTACGAACTTTAGATTCCGGTTTTAGCTTTAGTTTTTAGCTTTTTCTGCTCAGCTTTAGATTCCGGTTCCTGGACATACACATCCGAGGTGGCTTTTTCTGTCTTATGCCAACAAAATCTATGTTATTCCATTTATATTTGTTATAGTTATCCCGTGTTTTGTGGCTTCAGCATCTTGGGGCTTTATTAGTAGTCAAACAACCTGCGCGCGCAACGAGTTTTGTGTTTCTGGTCATGTTTCTACTACGTTAGAGAAACGTTCGATTTTCACCCCTCTAGTTTATTATTTCCTAGGAAGCAGTAAAAAAGACGTTCCATTTTACCCTAGCCAACATTTCGGCGCTTCGTTGCAACGTCACGTGACCTAGAAGTTCGAATATCACAAAATTATTCGTAGTTGCTATTACAAAAATGTTCGATTTTGTCCACGTCAACCATCGTCGGTTGCGACGTCACGTGACATAGAAGTTCGAATAACACAAAATTTTCGAAGCAGGGAGGTTTAGTTTAAGGCTTGTTTATTAGTATTAAGCCACACATATGACCAGAACTTTACTGAACCATCTCTCTCAATTACGACAGCACGGTACATTTAGGCCAAGATGCTATTGAAAGACATTTTGTTTTAAAACATAGGAAATAATTATTTTTTTCGAGAACGAGAAGAAAGTTTTTGTAGCAACTCTTTTGTTATCAAATCTTGTTGTAACAGAATTGTTTTTGAAAAACAGATCCACCGAAAAAAACACTATTTTTTCCGTAACAACTTAATTATTCAGGTTTTCACCCTCATCGTACTTAACGGTGAACCAACTACGCATCGGGGTCGGTAATATCAACTGGAACATAAAACAGTACGAGTGTTTGTTATGTTTATGACCAGACTAACACCCTCGCCCCATTCGTTTGTAACTGGCTTCGCAGCCTATAGGCTATACTAGACCCCAGATATGTAGAACGCCAGTTGGTGTTAGACCTACCAGCTCACTGGTTAGCTTTCATAATACAATTGTAACCCAGACATAACAGTGTTAAAGGCATGTAAAAAAAATAAGAAAACAAATATGTTATCGAGGAGACCAAATGAAGTGTTCTGGCTGAAGAACACCTATGTCAATTATGCATATTAACCGAGTAATTAATTATTTAGCGGTTTAAGCTCCGCCCCTTTACTCCAAAATTCAAATTTTCCTATCCTTATAACATGGGAGGACAGTTGGCCGGATATGGAAGCCCTGAGAGGACAAAACTCGGGAACAGCAAAAAGTACATGAAGTGTACATATGTATAGGCTACTTACCGACACTTTCTGCTTACTTATGGGAACATCTTGACACTTTCGGGAACATCTGCACTGCACACCGTTGAGAACACGGGAACCTGTTTTTGGGAACACGGAAATGCGTTTCCGGAACACGGGAACATTATCGGGAACATATCGATATCTTCGGATGCAAGGTCGCTTTCACAGTGCCATATAACACAGGCACAAGGATCTAGCCCCCCCCCCCCCCCCCCAAGACCATAAAGTGAACCTTCACCGGCGTATGCGGCTCCCGTATCCCTTAGCTTATTGATAGGAAGAATACACAGATGGCACTGGTAGTTTTTGTTGTTTTACGAAAGACTTACGTAAGAAAGTAAGAAAATAAATAGACAACTAATTGCGGGCAAAGTTTCTACGTTTGTTTTGCTTCTGAAAAGTACGATTTGTTACCACAGTTTGCTGTAGCAGCACAATGTACCAAATCAAGTCATCAGAGATCAGACTTTCGGACCAAGATTTCTCGAAAACGGCTTGTCAGATTTGAAAACTATCTAATGCAAAAATTTTCTTTTGTTAACAGCTAGGGCACAACCGAAAAACAGATTTTTAGGTCACGTATTTCTCATAGTTGCAAACTTCATTTGCATATTGCTAATTAACTACTCATTGGAAAAATTCGGGCTTTGGTTGTGCTCTACCTGTGAGCAAACTCAAGAGCCTTGTGAAAGAATTTTTTCATGAAATGCTCTGGTTTTCTCAAAAAAGTGGTCCGAAAGTCCCCATGCTAAACGCCTATACCGAGCTAAGGTATACGGGAGCCTTAAGAATGTTTAGCCGTCCCCAGCGTCGCGGAGAAACGCCGAGCTCCGGGTTCCCTCTCTCCCTTCTCCTGTTGATTCCCATTTCCCATGATAGGGATCCTCTCCTGCGTAGGCTGGTTGAATGTTAATCGTCCCCAGCGTCGTGGAGGATCCCCTCTCACTTGACGACTCCTTCCCCCTGATAACCTTTCCTCTTACCTTCTCAGGATCAGCGAGAGGCCTCGAGTATCCGGCCATTCGGGTATATAAGAGGTCAGCAGGGGTAAGGGTCATCAGTTGTCTTCCAGACAGTCATCCCTGTGTCGTTCTTCTCCCCCCTCCCTCCCTTCCGTTCCTTATTCCCTTCCTCTCGCTTGGACTCAAGGTGGAGGCGGCTCTGGTCCAGGGAACAACGTCCCCCTGGACCAGAGTGGAGCTCCCACTATCGAGGCCCTTTATAAAATGCAAACCTCGTCGGCGCAGCGTCGCGGGGACTAACTAATGGCTAAACTAATGTATCTTCTTCCACTGTTAAACTTTGTTAAACTTCGGTTAAAAAGATAAACTTTGGTTGAAAATTTCTCGTAAAGCAAACTTTTGTCGTGGTATCGAAACTCACGACGATCTTTCTGAGAATTTTTAACAACTGAATTTAATAGTCGAACTAGTAAGCTTTGTTGGCTGCCTTTTGCCTTGCATAAGGTAGACAATTGCTTTGGGGAATAAGGTTTAAAAATGAAAAAATATATGTTATAGAAGCAGTGGCGTAACTAGGGTGGGGCAGCCGGTGCACGTGCCCTGGGCGCCAACTTGAGGGGGGCGCCATTTTAATGTTTCACCATTAAATTACAGAGTAGGAAAAAGGATTTGAAAAGCAACTATGAACTGGGAAATGTACGTGATGATTATAAAGTATGCTGGTTAACATAATTATGAATTGATTCAAACGAGTTTCAGCTCCTATTACACTGTATACAAAATAGTATAGTGCCTTCCTTCCGCTTTTTTGACGATTTTACCGACTGTATGATACAGTCGGTTAAATCGTCAACTATTGGTCAAACTTTAATTAACACGCTTAATCTAAAAAAAAACATACTTTTTCTTCGCGCCGCGACTTGCGGGCTCCTATGAACGCCATGTAGGAAGCGTTACCCGCTTAGTCGGAACCGCTGGGTTCGGTCCCATTGCCAGGCTCTCGACTTCGAAGCCGACCCGAAACTTGCCCAAAGGTCTCATGCGCGGTTCTCGGCCCGGCAGGACGGCGATCGCGCGTAAGAAAACGTCTTTTTGAAACCTTACTCTCCCTTTAAAGGTGGAGTAAGGTTCCAAAATGAAAAAACAAATGTTACAGAAGAGACCAAAACACATGTAATAGCTCAAGCACAAAAGCTCAACCACAAAAACAAAATCCGTGATTGAGTGATTTTGGAAATTTAGTTTTTGTGATTTTGTTTTTTCACCCAAAGTTTTTAGGAGTTCAGCTATGTGTGGGCGTAGATTGCCCAATATAATTGATTCCTGAAAGAATCGCTGTTCGCTGGTTAACTCCAGATCGTCCGCCTGTGTTTCTACGTTTCTAGGAACGCCGTTTGGGACAATATTCGAGTTATAGGGTTTCAAAATGAAAAAATATATGTTATAGAAGAGACCAAACTAAATTTTCTGGCTGAAGAACCCTATGTTAATTATGCATATTAACCGAGTAATTAATTATTTAGTGGTTTTAGCCCCGCCCATTTCCCCCCACTTTCAAATTTTCCTATCCTTATAACACGGGGTGACAGTTGGCCGGAGAGCTAGCTCCTTTACCTATGAGCGCATTGAAAATCGATCCCTGGTCTCATGGTGATGGTACCATGACCTTGCTTTTGAATTCTTAACAAGTTTTTTTACACCGTTTGGTTACTTCACAAACTTAATCACAAAAACCACGTTTTCTTCGCGCCATCGCGCGATCGCCGTCCTGCCGGGCCGAGACCCGCGCATGAGAGCCTTTGGGTAAGTTTCGGGTCGGCTTCGAAGTCCAGAGCCTTTCCCCTGGCAATGGGACCGAACGCGGCGGTTCCGACTAATCGATTAGTAAGGAAGCGTTACTCCGCAAGTCGGTGCGCGAGGAAAATTTCATATTTAAGAGATTGAGCGTGTAAATTAACCAAGCACCTACATACTTGTTTAAGCATTCAAAATAAAGACGACGATGATTTAATAAGGATGCTAAGAAGACAAACTAGCTTCCCCCCTTTCAATGAAGTTTAACGACAACAATATCTTGTAAAAATTGGCTTGTTGATGCTACGAAATAAAACAATACCTAACGTATTATTATCAACGTGTTATTGGACCCTAACATATCGATATCTAATGGCAAAGACACTGCTTTCAACGTCATGATGACGTCATAGCCTGAGGGGACTCCCAGTTTTACACTTATGTTCCACGCGTTTTAGGTTCAGCGTCTCACAGTCGCGTACTTGTGGGTTTTAGAGCGCTCCCCGTTTTAACTCGAATATTTTCCCAAACGGCGTTCCGTACGTTTCCCGACATTCCAATCTTCTATGACGTTCTTTCTCAGACTGAGCTCAGAATAACGCAAAGCAAACTCAAATTTTTTTCTGTCCTATGACTCGTTTTTGAAAGGGGAAGCCTCGATCAAGAAGTTAGAAACTTTTTACTTCTTTACTTCATACGCGGTATATCGGATGTTCCAAACGAGAGCCCTCGCTGGCCTGTCGGCGTGTCGAAACAGACGACAGACACCCAAGGAAAAAAGCAGAAAACCCGACAGAAACAGTTTAGACAGACTGACGACAGACGGAGTTGAGCGCTGCTCTACTTTTGGCGTCGGCACAAAAACGACAGAAGCCAATCACAGAATAGGGTTTTTTCGTGCGTGTCTGTCGCCTGCCGCGTTTTTCGACACGCCGATAGGCTAGTGTAAAGCCAGCTTTACACCAAAATGCATCGAAAAGGAAGGACTGCATCCTTGCTGCTGATTGGCTGTAAGATTGCGAAGCAGGTCCTTGTCGCTGATTGGCTGTACATTACAGATCGATATCGTTGGTTAAGCTTATTGACTAAGAACTTCTCAAATGGCAATACTATATTATAAACATGAATCAATTACAACCAGCAGCGTAAAAGAGATCGATCAAGTCCATTTGGTATCGATTTACAGCTCAACTCCGTTCAACGCTCCCTGTATATACTTATTACTCTATGGTCTATGCCCTCGCTCGTTGGACCCTTTTTTTTACTTTTTTCACTACAGCAAACAGGTATTGAGTTTCGGTTTAAACTCTCGGTTAAACTCAGTTAAACTCTGTTGAACTATGTTAAACTCAGTTAAACACCGAGTTACATGGGTTAAAATGTTAAACTTAGTTAAACTGTTCAGTTAAAAAGCTAAAACAAGTTATACGCGTTAAAAATTTCAACATTTTTAACTGAGTGGTCAGGGTGTACGAAGTTAAACCCCTTGCCAAAGCCCACAAAGACTTGTTTATGAAATATATTAGGGTGCTAAGCTAGCCCGGAAGTAATCACAATGGTAATTAACGTAATTGCACTTTCTGCCAGAGTATGGTTCAAGTCCACCAAACCTGCCTGTCTGTTCTGCGAAAAAACAAAGAATATTTCCAATGGAACAAATAAGGAAATGAAACGTCTCATATTTATTTTAAAATATATAACACTTACATTGAATTGCGCTTAACAGAACTAATCGCTCTACTTTTTGTGCTTTCTATTTTGTAGTTAATTATGTTGAATAGTAGTTTGAATAAAGCTATTACACAGATAAAGCTATTAAACCTTAAAGCTATTACGCACTTTAGCATAGCATTATTACCAAGGGAGATAAAACTGTTATTACACAGAAACAGGGGAGTTTAAGGGACTGTCAAAGGTGGAGAAAGTTCGCTAAGGTTAATCCCAGTGACCTGAGTAGTTGAAATCTGTGCATAGCAGTATAAAAAGGCCTTAAACTGATATAGGAGCATTATTCATCAACAGTAATCCGCTCAAGTAATACTCGTCTTGTTTTCTTTATTTCTGTTCGCTTGATCATTTTCAGCTTCTGAATTTTTCTTCTAACCTTAAATTCGTTTTATATTTAAAATGTTTTTGTTCTTGTTGGATTAGATTAATGTAAATGTAGTTTTTTGGTTTAGTTTCAGAATGCAGCACGACACAATCTTTGACGATCTCACTCTTCTAGCTGAGGTTGCCTCCGATTTGGAACCTGTTGATTCCACCGCATGTTCGTCGGTTTCTGTCGAGTCAATTAATGAAGCTACACCCATAACTGCTCCCAGCACTACCAGACAAGAACACCGTAGATTTCAACGACAACTAAGAAGGCAGCGTCGGGCAGCAACGAGGCTCCAGCAGCAGCTATATGGACCTGGGCGCTTATGGAGAACACGAGACTGTCATCGATGTACGGCTGCTGCAGATCTGGTGATTTTGGAGCAGCGAATCGAAAATGTTAGGGAAGCCGTGGATTTTTGGTGTTTCCTACGTCGTTATTTGCAAAGTAATAGATTGGATCCAGAACTAATGCGAGCCATTCATTCCTTCTTGAATATGGTACAAGGTAGGTATTTTTGCTTAATATAATTTTCCAAATTTAAATAATTTTTCCTACATAATTCCCTAATCGTTCGCTTTCTTTGCTTCTTTCGCAGAAATATGAATCTTCCAAACTTCCTGCTCGTCATATTCCGATCTTCCGTCGGGTAACCTGGAACCTAATTTCTGTGTATTTTATTGACAAATCTTTGTTTTAGTGCAGTACATTATGTACTGTGTTTCATAACTGACACCGAAAACACATCTCAACCCCAATTCCATTCCACTCGACTCGCAATGAACTAAAAAATACAACTAAATGTCTGAATAATAACTATTTTTTATTCATTAAAACAATCATTTATTAATAAACTAGTTATTTGCTAATTTTTAATATTTGTTAATTAATATTAATAAATAATATTAATATTAATAATGTATATTAATAAATAAGGTATGGAATTGTTAAAAAAACGTAATTTTTAAGACTATTTAGAAGATAAATATGATATTAAAAAATTATTTAGGAGGCTTTAAATCTGCGGGAAAAAAAGATACTGGTCTGGCTTTCTCGGCTGAGTTGCTGACTGGCACCCACTCACAGGCGCGATCCCACTACTGCCCAACACGGGGACTTTTGGCTGCTGAGTTTCCCCCCTGACCCGATACGCCCCTCATTATGCAACCTGGACTCATTAAGCATCCGCTAATAACCCCATATTGATGCCAAGCTTAGTGCGGACGCCTTGGTCAACATAGATGACCAGTCAACAGTGATCTCAACCTCAAGACATCCTCAGAACTAGGCCTCCCAGTAGCAGGATTACAGGAGCTCGCCACGCCCCCAGCCGACAATAGTCTTTTGCGTTGGTTATTTAAGCAACCAAAATTAAAAACTTGATATAAAATAACATTCGTGCATATAATTAAGAATCCCTTCATCTACACAAACTAACCCAGATCTGACTTCAGGATAAAAAAAACTTTTGTATCCTAACATTTTTCTATATAACTTAAACACAGCAAAATTCCAATAAATAGTCCAATTAATCTTTTCAAATTTTTTATATGCATGTTGAATTTCAACATATAGTACAAGATCATTGTATTCTAGAAGACATTAACTTCAAAACTCACAGAAACTAGGCTAGCTAAGGTATGAGAAATGCAAGAAGAATGGTTGGATTAATGCAAAGGTTATTTCCTTGATCGAGGTGTCCTTCACCCCAATAGCTAACATAAACGCACCTTATTTGGCTTCCTCTCCTTCTTTCCTTGGAGAATATAGGAAGCTTCATCTCTTCCATTAACAATGCAGTTCCCAAACAGAACACCTAAAGGTTAACAATCGATAAATTCCATTAATATTGCAACCATTCTAGTTTAAGTCACCTTCCTAGGGAAGAGTCCTGTCGCACGACAAACGTTCACTCAATTGATGGATATGCTTGGGCTGATATAGCAAAGGTCATTTTTAGTGTACCTTGGACGTGTGAACTTGGCCACGGGCTATTGTTGTGAGCAACGGAAAGCACAACAGAACGAACGCATGTGCATGGCCATCGTTTTCTTTCACTTTCCTAGTGTGAAAGCATTTAAAGTATGCAGTATGCCAAATAACTCGTTAGAAGGTCCCAAAAACTCACCCCAAGCCAACGGATTATCCGTATTCAGGACTAACGTAACATTGCACAATATAGGATATTATCAGTATATATTTATTTAACAACCTGTGATCTCAAACTCTTTCAAATGGTTCAATTGACGCATGTTATTACGATTGTTATTCTCTCTGCTTTATCTCAAGGTAAGCTTAAATATTCTCCTTTTTATTCATTTCATATCATGAAAATAGTGTAATAGAAATATAAAATGAAATCTCTTTACGTCAGTGCGATGCCTCCTGGTGCAAGAATTAAAGTGCCGAAACGGCGAAACTTTCTGGCAGTTATGGTCCAGTAATATGAGCTCTTTAGCCGTAAGAAAAATATTTTTCCCTAATCAATAAATTAACCAAAAGGCATGAATTACTGGAAAATTCGTCTTAGCACAAAAATTACTAATAAAGTGCAAGAAAGTTAGGACAGTTATAGCAAAAGTTTTCAATAGAAATCTTAAAATAGAATAACTCATTGTAGAACGTTTGCGATGGACTTACAGTGACTATAACAAACAATGACGGGAAAGTAATCCCGGAATTAAGAAATAACTCAGCTACGGCTACCCTAAGAGTTGATTGGTCGAATATTTCGCCTCGGGTTAAACGCAAAGGCATAGAAAGTACAGCTGCCTACGCTATTAGTGGAATACTACTGATCAATACCTGGGATGTGACATCTAGAAGTATAAAATCTATAAATTCTTTGTTAAAATACCTATAGCATTATTTCTCCAAATTATTTACAGTTTCAAATCTTTCGATCATCGGAAGTTCATTTGACTTCGCCTTAGACAGACAAGCGACGCAATTAAACGCTTCACTGCATGGCTGTGGGTCGTTCTACTTACGAGCCACTTTGTATCTGACCACATCTCTTTCCAATCCTGCCTTAGAAGAATGGATTTCATACAAGTCTGCACCCATACAAGTGGTTTGTAACCAGCAAAGTACGTTTTATACAATTCTAATACCTTTCAAACTAATTATTGTTCCCAGAAAATCGATCTGCAATTTATCTTCATTTTAAATCGATTTGCAATTTGTATTCGTTTCTAATCGATTTTGAAGGACTAAAACTGACTATTTTAAATTTTTGTAGACGTTGACTTAGTTCTGGACGTGAAGTGGGCCACTATGGGTGCCAACAAGTCCTACGATAACATCCCTACTCTTATTCCCGGCAAAACTACGCTACGCGATGCGATGTCTAATCTTTCCATTACTATTCGCAATCCCAGAGGTCCCGCCCTCGTAACTCGAACGCCGCTCGATGAACTCAAACTGTGGGTTTATTTACGGAAAATGTCAACCGATACCATAACACTAGGGTAAAATCTATATAGACTATAAATCAAAAAAATTGCGTTATCTAAATTAGACTTTCGAATTATTCACAGGACAGTACCAATAGAAGTAACGCAAAGTCGATTGGGAGACATCATACTCAGAAATGGCGGTACTGGCATTTCAGCTGTTCCTGTTAATGCGTCTATTGAACTTTTCAACTTGTACGGCTTGATTGTGCCTAAGCCTTATCTCTGCGGAATGGCAGCTATAGTAATTCGATTGGACCCCTTCGCAGAAATCCCGGATAGCAACATGCAGAATAATATTGCAATTATTCCTGTTACCGTCGATTGCTGGGGTAAACAATGCAATTGGGGATGAATATCACCAATCTCCTCGAAAAATGTTATAATTATTAATTAGGTTGGTTCTTTTAATTCTAGGATCGCCAGATTTGATGGGAGCCAGGATTGGGACGTGTATGGTGGTTCCCGAGGAAATTAATGACGGAAAACGAGCCTGGTTCTACACCGCTGGTATTCCTTACGGATACGGCGAATTCAAAGCCTATGAGTACAAAGTAAACTAAAGCCCTTCGATCAATTTCAGATCAACAACTGTTCAAAATGTATAAATTATTTCGGAATTTAGACTGACGATAGAACGTTTAAGAAGCTTACCGTATTGGATAACGATGACGTAAACGCTGCTTTGACTACGTACTGGGACTTGCAAAGTGAAAGCTCTAAAATAGAGTAATATTGGCTCTTAACTATAAATAAAAGGTTTTACTAACTACAAAAACCGTCATGCAGTTGCCCTACGAATACTTTGGAAATGGACTCTAGTACCAGCACAGTTGACGGTCTCGGGCAACTTGTTTCAAAAATACGCGCCAAATTTGCCACTCAATCCTTAATGGTACACAGAACATGGATGCAATATTCCTTAAATAGTACTTAATAATTGGAGTTATATAAATAACATTTTTATATTTATTGGAGCAGAATAACTGGCAAATTTCTGAACAACAGCGGATTGGGACCGTTTTGCAAGCAGTTTCGGGTCTGCTGACGGCTGCCGGCGTAAATGGGCAGGGCCTGATGCAGCAGTTCATGGATGGCGCCTTAGGGATGTTCTTCAACAATATGATGATGAATCCTGGAATGTCCCCAGGCTATGACCCAGGTTACGACAATTCGACTAGCAGAAACGGATCACGAGGAGAAGCAGAATGGGCACAGTACATTTGTCGAAACAAATATTTTAAAATACATAATTATATTTATACTGTGCATTTTTTAAGGTATCCAGGGCAAAACTACCACGCGATGTTAGCTCAGACTTTGAGTATGTACATGTCCCTTCCTGAATGGCCTCTTCCCTTCCCGAATTCTCAGTTAGCTAAAGGTAATCAAAAATGTTACAAATTCAGCAAATTAACTGTAAATATAATTATTCATGGCCATTTCAGCCTTACCCAAGTTTTTCAATCAGCTGTTATGGGCTCCTGACAATCTATCCAAGTCAACCTCCAAATACTCTGGTTTACCTGCAGATGTGGTAGCCGTAGTCCGAGAAGTTTTGATTATGATGCTGAAACAGCAACTTCCGCGAAGCTTTGATTCGTTGGAAGTATTAATTCCAGTACTAAACGTGTACGTTATCTTCCAAATTTCGATTCCAAAAAATATTTGTCAAGAAAGTTGAAGTTTCCTTGCTCACATCTTCGCAATATCTGCAAGAAATTATGTGTTTCAAGCCATATTTCTACAGGAGTATGCCTGATCTGGTTTACGGAATGCCGATTGATTCTTCGGTAGTGCAATCCATGATCGATTCGCTGTACACGGTCATCGAGGACGTGCGCCGTTACCTGGTCAATACCACAACGACACCTTCATCGTCTTCGACCCAATCTTCAAACCCAACAACGAGGACCTTGGCTACTACCACGATAGCTAATCAAACGACTGCCACTATTCGCGCTAATCTAACTACCATATTCAATAATACGACTCCCAATAATACATTCACTACTACGGCATTGCCAGCCAACGGCACCACGAGAGCTAATTCTACGACAAGTTTTTTCAACGTTGCTAATCTAACTACGACGCCCAGTACCACGACCAGGTTCAATTACACGTCTCCTAGTAATACGTCCAGTACTCCGGCTTCGCCAGCCACCGGCACCACCACGATGGCTAATTTGACGACAAGAAATTTCACCGTTACTAATCTAACTACGACGCCCAGTACCACGACCGGGTTCAATAACACGTCTCCTAGTAATACGTCCAGTACTCCGACTTCGCCAGCCACCGGCACCACCATGATGGCTAATTTGACGACAAGAAATTTCAACGTCACTAATGTTCCAATGGCGAATATCACCACATTTCAACGTTTCGAAGCGGACCTCATCATCTACCAATTACGCTTTCTCATGAACCTGGGAGAATCGGGTTTACTAGACAAATTTACGGTCCTAAGTGCCTTCGTCGACTCATTTCGCGACAGTGCTACTGTCACGCAACTTACCACGCTTATCCGTCAGGTAAAACAAAGTTCTTATAAATAAACTAGCCGTTTTAGAAATAAACAAGTAAGTTTTAGGTCCAAAGCTCGATGGCATTGCGGGATCAATGGATGTTAAGCGAAGGCATGTTTGCTCGCGTTCCACAGGAATTACTTTGCCGTCGCCAAGCTACGATGGATCGCATATTACGCAATTATGGACCCGGCTTCGTCTCCGCTCGCCCTACGTACTGGAGAGCAGGTACTTATCGCAATTAACCTTACCTAAAGTTAGTAGAAAATTTCGCTTTAATGACTACATGTTTACTAAAATTTCATCAACTTTTCTTTTCATGAAGGCATAATTTAGTTTAATTTATTCAAAAATTAAAACAGATGATACTACCAGTTCGATTCACCGAGGAGATTTAAGCATGATTACCGGCCGCACGTATTGGACCAAGGTCGCTGTTTGTTCTTGCGAAAGCAGTAATAGCGGTACTTACATGGCGTACGATCCGATGAATCCGGGCCAAAGCAGCGGAAATTTGGGCGCCAAGCCACCAAAATGATAAAAGCTAAAACGAGCCACGCTAAATTTAGCTCCTAACAACGCAGCTTCGTAACTTCGCCATTTTGTGCACATATGTATGTCCGTGTCAAAATTGTCCAATATTTACATCCAAGAAAATCTTTGTATCACTCTTAGTACCTATTATCTGATGTACAATTATGTTACTACAAACGTAAAAAATAAGCTAACTAAATAAATTCTACAAATTAGAGTATATAATATCTATTAAAATCCGATCATTCCGACATTATCACAATAACACGTTACAAACGGGGGAAACGAATAATTTTGTTTATAACAGGTGAATAACTATAACGCTTGCTATAACGACGCTTTCGTTAAATTGCATGACTAGGAAAGGTAAACCAAATACAAACGAAAATAAAAGGAGGTAAAAAATGAGTACTTGGCAAACGACTCCGACCAATTCTTTGTGTATGACGAGCTTTGTTGACTACGCAAGTGATACCCGAGGGAAGGTCACATGATTTCTTTCAGCGGCTAGATCAATGATGAGCTGCGGGGTCGCCGGTCAGATATAGCACCAACAAACGTTAAAAGCCAATAACGTGGATAAGACAAGAAAGTATTCAACGCTAACTAAACCAGCTGCTTATTGTGTGTGCGTTACGAAAATCGTATTCCATCTTCATTTCTTGCCTATACATACATTTTTAAAAAGCCAAAAAAACGAAAAAACAGTTAAATAAAGAGTTTTCAAAAAACGAAACACCAAATATAATTTAAAAAATGTTTGTACAGGTGAAACGTTCAATTCAAGATACTTTCAGACCAAACCAAAATATTTACAAGAATCAATGTTTACCTCCTTTCTTGTCCTTCTTATCCGCTCCTTTGGCCGCATCCTTTTTATCTGCCCCTTTCTAGAAAATTGACACAAAATTCTTAATTAACCCAAACTGGTAAAGCAGGTATGCTTACGTTATCGCCGCCCTTGCCACCCTTATCACCTAAAATAAAGAAAGTGCAAGGGTAGAAATAACGTGTCAAGATTAGAAGGACTCAAACTGCCCGAGGGCACTTGGGAGAAAATTAGATCTTGTTACTTACCTTTCTTGGGAGGCATTTCCGATGAGTATTGAGCGACGAGACACCGACGCTAAGAAGCCAGCCTTGTTAGGAAAGTATCAAGAGCGTCAGGCAGAGCGTCCGAACTGAATTGCACTGCTGCAATCCAACGTCGATGATGTCGACGACGTCGCAGGGCTGGCAAGATTGCATGTTTAGGTCGTGTTCTGGGCGGACACGTGAACCTCGGCTAGTTTCACCATTGGGTGGATGTTGTGTTCCGTCTATACAACGAAAAATTTCCGAGCTCAAGCTTATCGGACACTTCCTGTCACACTAACCCACTGTTTGGTAAACATTAAGCTTGCCTCAAACGCTTAAGTCCGAATGTAAAGTCAAACTTTTTATACGCAACCAACAGCGAAAATTTTACGAGTTTAAAGGTTTTAGCAGGCTTATAAACGACCGTTCCCTATTTCTTATGACAATTGCGAACTGCGAATTGCGCTAAATGACATCAATAGAGATGTAGGGGCAACAACAAAGGAAAATGCAGTTGGCTTTGTTATTGACAAACGCGAAGGATTCCGCATTGAGCTGGTTATTCCATTGCGTCACGTGACCACTGTCCCAGGCGCACCGAATATCCTGGGTTCAAGAAACCGAAAACTTCGAGAATGTTCGGGGGAGCTTTTGCTATAAAAGGCCCGCTCCACTTGTCCCTACTACGCACTACGTAAGGCTACCGTTGCTACTACAGTCGCAATAGTCCCAGATTTTTATACCGCAGCGCAAAAACCCAAGTCCATTCTTACCATGCCTAAGAAAGGTAAGTTATCCCTAACCTTCTACTCTAATTATTCTTTTAACTGCTGAGCCGTGTAACTCATTGAAAATTTTGTATTTGTCTATTTTAGCCGAGAAGAAACCCGAAGCCAAAGCTGAGGTCGACAAGGCGGACAAAGCCAAAGTTGCTGACACAAAGGACGCCAGCAAGAAGACTGACAAGAAAGGTAAAATTGTTATTCCTCTCAAATTACTTTTCTTTCATAACTCTTACTTTTCTTATGTACTTTACAGTCAAGAAGTAACCGAGGAAGCTCTCACGTATCTCCATTTTTTACCCCAAGTTCCTGCTCCTACTTTCGAGACGTTATCACATTGCCATGAAATCACGTCTATTTTTTAAAAAGAAAATTTCATTAAATAGCATCTTGTCCTAAATGTACCGTGCTGTCGGAATTGAGAGATGGTTCTGTAAAGTTCTGGTCATGTTTGTGGTTTAATAATAAAAAACAAGTCTTAAACTAAAATCGTCCTGCTTTGAATTTTGTGTTATTCGAACTTCTAGGTCACGTGACCTTGCAACGGACAAAGATCTACGAGCTCGAGCGAAGTTAGGGGAAATGCAAGAGAAACTCGAACCTTTTACTTCTAACAAGCCCTAAGGCTTCCATCGAGAAGATAGTGGGGGTGAAAATCGAAACGTTTTTCCAACGTAGTAGAGAGAGACCAGAAATACAAAAACACGTGGCGCGCGCAGGCTGTTTGACTACTAATAAGGCCCAAGATGCCGAAGCCACAAAACACGGGTATAACTACAACAAATATAAATGGAATAATATATATTTTGTTGGCATAAGACATAAAAAGCCACCTCGGATTTGTACGTCCAGGAACCGGAATCTAAAGCTGAGCAGTCCGTACTCCGCAAGAAAAGCATGAACAAATCAAAGAGAAACGCCAGGAAGCGGACAAGAAGGGTAAATTCTACGATTAAAATCGAAAATCTCAACATTCAACTTGTGTTTTATATTACAGTTGATAATACCGACCCCGATGCCTAACTTGTTCACCGTTTATTATGTCACGTGACGTCGCAACCCACGATGGTTGACATGGACAAAATCGGACATTTTTCTTATAGCAAGCCCTACGAATAATTGTGTGATATTCGAACTTCTAGGTCACGTGACGTCGCAACGAAGCGCCGAAATGTTGGCTAGGGTAAAATGGAACGTTTTCTCTCTAGCAAGCTGCAAGCCCTATGGCGTTCACAGGATGGAAATAATAGACCTAGAGTAGAGGGGTGAAAATCGAATGTATCTCTAACATAGTAGAAGCTAGACCTGAAATACGAAAGATGTTGCGCGCGCGCACGCTGTTTGACTACTAATTAGGCCCCAAGATGTCGAAGCCGGGTATAACTATAATACATATAAATGGAATAAAGTATATTTTGTTTGCGTATGACAGAAAAAGCCACTTCGGATGTGTACGTCCAGGAACCGGAATCTAACAGCGTTTTCAACAAGGTTTTCAACTGGGAACACTGAGTGGCGTTTGAGTGTGGCACCAGGAACTCAGTTTTTTGCCCTGTGACGTCACAACAAAACCCAGTGAAAACTGGGTTAGTGCAACGGGGACCACTGTTTTCATTCTCGTTTGTAAACATGGCTGTGTCGGACTCAGCGTGTTTTTCAAGACTTATTGCGAACTGAGAGCGGTGACTTTGCAATGAGCGGAACTGATTTCCTCTGCACAATTGTAGTAAATGGTACAAACTTTTCTTCTAATAATAGAATTCTTATGTAATACATCTTTTATTTCGTATCTTTTTTTCGTATAACTTTGTATCGTATTTCTATAATTTCGTATTTTGGCCTAGGAATTTTGAAATCCAACAGTAGAACCTAGTTGGTATTATAAAGTTTTAACGATATAAAACTTAATAATACTAAAGCATAAAACGTTATAATATTAACTCAGTAAATCCGGATGGCTTTTTACAGTTTAATATATTATTTATCTGCTCAAAAACCAAAGTTTCTTGCGTGTTTTTCATACAACTTTGCTTGGCAATGTGGTAAGTTACACAAATCACAACAATCAAAGGCACCCCCCATTCAGTGCTTTTCTTGATTTTGAATGGTGATTTTTTATTTTGAATGGTGTGAACCACCCTTTAGAAGGTTGGGTGCAACAGAAAACAATAACAAGAGCACGTGTATTCTTTGGTGATTTCAGTTTCTTTTGCCCATTTCGTCGTGGAGTAGTGTCATTTCTTTTATTATGAAATGTGTAAATAAATTTTTACTGTAGCGCTTCTATTGTTTTGTGCACATTTTGCGTTTTTCATTATCTTCTGGTGTTCAAGGGAATTTATTTTTACACAATGTGCGGCTATTAGCTTTTCTTTGGAAAACCTTTCAAACGAAGAGTTCGTTTAACATATTAACAGTGGCGTAACGAGGGGGAGGGCAGCCAGGGCACGTGCACGCGAGGGGGGCGCCATTTTCATGGTACACGATAAAAAGAGTAGAAAAAAAGGATTTTTACACAAATTTTATGAGCTGAAAAATGGACTTGGATGAAGTTACCGCGAAGTTACTGCATACGAAACCTTCTGTTTGACAGAACCCCCTATTGTACTACGCTGGTTGTACGGTA